>QJPP01005210.1:0-100781 GCA_003996215.1 Jaltomata sinuosa
CCAAAAATCCCTTTTCTATCAACAACAGTCCCAAAAATGGGCCCTCAAGGCCATGCAAATTTAGGAAAACTGTCAGTAGTGGCTCACAGCCAAAACTGTAGTAAAACATGCAGGGGAAAACCTTTTTCATGGATGATATGCTCGCACACAAATATAAAAGTAGCCCAACGGCTCACAACAATTCCTATCAGCCCTGCACAGGACCAATAGCTACTCAGCAGACATAACCAGCCTAAAAGGATATCTACTCAACAGTTCCATTGGTTTGCGCGTATTCGGATGTGTTTCCTTCAAATCTTCCGGGTCCTTCTCCTAATTATGATATTGATTTTGGTATCGATGTCGAGCCGGGCACCAAGCCCATTTCTATTCAGCCATATTGGATGACACCTGCTGAGTTGAGGGAGCTTAAGGATCAGATTCAGAATCTGTTGAGCAGAGGGTTTATTCGGCCTAGTGTGTCTCCATAGGGTGCTCCGGTTCTGTTTGTGAAGAAGAAGGACGGTCTATGTGTATATGTATTGATTACTGGCAATTGAATAAGATGACAGTTAAGAACAGATATCCGATGCCACGTATTGATGACTTGTTTGATCATCTATAGGGTGCAACTGTGTTTTCTAAGATAGATCTGAGGTCCAGTTATTACCAGTTGAGAATTAGGGCTGAGGCTATACCAAAGTCTACATTTAGGACTCGATACGACCATTATGAGTTCCAAGTCATGTCTTTTGGGTTGACTAATGCCCCAGTAGAATTTATGGATTTGATGAACCGTGTATTCAGTGCTTACCTAGATTCATTTGTTATTGTCTTTATCGACGACATTCTAATTTATTCGAGGAGTAGGGAGGAGCATGATCAACATCTTAGAGTTGTACTTTAGTATTTGCGAGACCACCAGTTGTATGCCAAATTCACTAAGTGTGAGTTTTGGCATGAGTCTGTGGCATTCTTAGGACACGTGGTGTTCAAGAATGGGATTATGGTAGATCCGACGAAGATTGCAATAGTTCATGAATGGACTAGGCCTACTATTTCTATCAAGGTCCGTAGCTTTTTTGAGTTAGCAGGTTATTAAAGAACAAATGTGGAGGGATTTTCTTTGATAGAAGCACCATTTACTAGATTGACTCAGAAGAATGTTCCCTTCTAGTGTTCA
The DNA here is from genome assembly GCA_003996215.1 of Jaltomata sinuosa. NCBI lineage: Eukaryota > Viridiplantae > Streptophyta > Magnoliopsida > Solanales > Solanaceae > Jaltomata > Jaltomata sinuosa. The sequence continues at coordinate 1,163 of QJPP01005210.1, forward strand.
TATGAGAGTGAGGCAAGTTTTCTGAAGCTTAAGGCCTTGTTGACTTCAGCTCCGATTTTTACACTTCCGATCGAGGGTCAGGGTTTCACCGTATATTGTGATGCATCAGGTATTGGTTTGCGTTCTGTCTTGATGCAGCAGGGCCGGGTTATTACATATGCTTCCAGACAGTTGAAGGTTCACAAGAGGAACTACCCCAATCATGACTTGGAGTTAACAGTGGTAGTCTTCACGTTGAAGATGTGGAGGCATTATTTTTATAGCGTGCATTGTGAGATCTTTACTGACCATCGTAGTCTTTAGTACATTTTCAGCCAGAAGGATCTAAATTTGAGGTAGCGGAGGTGGTTGGAGTTACTAAAGGACTATGAAATTTCTATCCTCTATCATCCGGGCAAGGTAAACGTGGTGGCGGATTTCTTGAGCCGGAAGGTGGTGAGTATGGGTAGTTTCGCTTTCTTAGCTACGGAGGAGCAACCTTTAGCTTGGGACATTCAGTCCTTGGCTAATAGGTTGGTTCGACTTGACATTTCTGAGCTGGGCCATATTCTTGCTTGTGTTGAGGCTAGGTATTATTTGTTGGAGAAGATTCAAGCATAGAAGTTTGATGATGCAAGATTGAGGATAATTTATGACAAGGTGTTGAGTGGTGAGGCTAGGAAGACGACTTTAGATTCAGAGGGTGTTCTTAGGATCGAGGGTTGTATTTGCATTACTAGAGTTGGTGACTCGGTCAGATTGATATTGGAAGAGGCTCATTGCTCTAGATATTCTATTCATCCCAGGGAAGCTAAGATGTATCGTGACTTGAGGCACCACTACTGGTGGTGTGGGATGAAGAGGGATATTTTGCTTTCGTATACAGGTGCTTGAACTGTCAGTAGGTGAAGTTCGAGCACCAGAGGCCAGGTGGGTTATCACAGAGGCTACCCATTTCGGAGTGGAAGTTGGAGCGTATATCAATGGACTTTGTAGTTAGATTTCCATGTACCTTGTGGAGGTTTAATGCTATTTGGGTTATCGTGGATAGATTCACGAAGTCTTCTAACTTTCTACTAGTACAGACTTCCTACAGTTCTAAGAGATTGGCCCAGATCTATATTCGAGAGATTGTCTATTTGCATGCGGTGCCAGTTTCTATCATTTCCGACTGAGGCACTCAGTTCACTTTGCACTTTTGTCAGTCTCTTTATAGAGAGTTGGGTACTAGAGTTGAGCTTTGCACTGCCTTTCATCCGCAGAGAGACGTCCAGTCAGAGCGTACCATTAAGGTTCTAGAGGATATGTTGTGAGCCTGTGTTCTTGATTTCAGGGGTCAATGGGTCCAGTGTTTGGCCTTGGCAGAGTTTGCGTATAATAATAGTTACTATTCCAGCATCCAGATGGCTCAATCAAAGCTTTTTATGGTAGGCGGTGCAGATCTTCGGTGAATTGGTTTGATGCTTTCGAGGTTAGGCCATGGGGTACTGATTTTCTTCGTAATTCTATGGACAGAGTTCGGGTTATTCAGAAGAGGCTTTATACTACCCAGAGTAAGCTAAAGAGTTACACTGACCGGAGAGTTCGGGATCTCGAGTTTATGGTTGGCGACAGTGTGTTCCTTTGGGTATCGTCCATGAAGGGCGTGATGCGGCTTGGGAGGAAGGGTAAGCTCAGTCTGAGGTTCATTGGTCTATTTGAGATCCTTCGCCGTTTTGGAGAGGTTGCTTATGAGTTGGCCTTGCCTCCTGCTCTTTCTAGTGTTCATCCGGTGTTTTATGTTACTATGTTGTGTCAGTACATTCCGGATGAGTCTCACGTGCTTCAGTTGGAGTCGGTTCAGTTGGATGAGTCCTTAGCCTTTGAGGAGGAGCCTGTTGCTATTTTTGATAGGCAGGTTAGGAAGTTGAGGTCTAAGGAGATTTCGTCAGTTAAGGTTTAGTGACAGTATCGTCCTGTCGAGCAGGCTATTTAGGAGATCGAGACCGACATGCGGACCCTTTATCCTCATCTTTTTGAGTCTTCAGGTACTATCCTTATTCTAACTTTCACGGATGAAAGTTCTTTTAGTAGTGGATGTTGTAATGACCCTCCAGGTCATTTTCCATTTTCCGTGCTTTTTCTGCATTTCGAGCTTTTCCTCAGCGGCTGTAGGTCATTTATGACTCGTCGGGACTGACTATTTGGTGCCCGGACCATTCGTTAGGTGGTTGTGACCATTTCCCTGTTTTAGCTTTTAAAGTTGGCAAATCTTTGACTTCGGTCAACTTTCTTTGTAAATGTTCTCATAATCAAATTCTGACAGTTTTGTTGGCTCCGGAATAGGGATTTTGGTCTAGTGGGACCATTCGTTTGGGCCTGAGTTCTTCCAGTTTGGTTTTGTGTGGCTTTGTGTGTTTTGGAGTCAGTTTGGCTAGTAGGGTTGACTTTGGTCAACATTCAGAGAAGACGGCCTCGGATGGTAATTCTGTCAGTGTCGTTACCTTCAGAATGTCGACTTTAGGCTAGAAGGACCTTTGGTTCGGGTCCCGAGGCTTCTGGGCTCATTTTTGGGTTTTGAGTTTCGAGTTGGTTTTGGGCATGGGGCCCACTTTTCATTAAAACGAACTCCATTGGGAGTTTTGTTGATTCCATTGAGTCCAGAATTCCATTTCTGGTAGGGTAGCATGGTTGGTTTATGTTTACGGGGTTCCGAATGTATCCCAAGGGTCCGTCGGAAATTTCCTGGACTTGGTGTTTGTGCTGGTTGCAGACAACTTTGCTCTTTGCGATCGCGGGGACCCCGTCGTATTTGCGATGGTCTAGTTTCTTGACCATCATGTTTGCAAAGGGTTCCTTCGCATTTGCGATTTAGCCGGCTAGGACTCGGTTTTCTCTTTGCGAACGCGCCCTGAACCATCACGAACCCCGTGGTTAGGTCGGCTGTTCTCCACGAATGAGGGTGTGCTATTGTGATCGCGATGAAGGACCCGTGTCAGTTAAATAAAGTTCCAACTTCATTTATCTTTCAAAATTCTGAGAAAAAGACCATTGTTGGGCTCCTAAGCTCTAAATTCTAGCTTCCATGCTCAATGTCCTTCACCTGGTAAGTCCCCTCGCCACCCCTCTCTTCCTTGCGTATTTATTCGCGCATTTCTCCCGTTAAAACTCCATTGTTGTGAATTCCTAGATTTGGAGTGATCCTTGTTTAAGGCTGACTTTTGGGGACTGCATGGTCTTGGAATCGCCCAATTCATCTTCGTGACGTATTCCTCCTATCAAGGTTGGTTTCTGCCTTTGAATTTTTGAGCTTTCCGTTTCAAATCTCGTCAATTAGTAGAACTTCGAGGCTATTTTGGGCCCTGAATCGAGCTTCGCTCATGCCCAAACTTTGGGCATGGGTTCCTTAACCCACCGCGAGCATAGTTGTGATTTTTGATTTTTGACCCGATTTCTGGCCTGTTTTTTCGTATAGCAATATGGGTGTCATTCTTCTTGCCTTGACACCTAGTTTGTGTTCTTGATAGCGTGGCAGCTTTCTGAGGCTATTCAAAAGAGGAAGGCACACGAGTGATGATTCGTGCTTGCAGTTTGGCCCTGAGATAGGTTACGGTTTACCTTCTAGACTGAGTTAGTTAGGTCTTATATATTTATATGTTACTGGAACGCTAGGTTGGATTTTAGATAGACCTTAGGCTTAAATCCTGTTATCATGTTAATTGGCCATTTCGGGTTTTTAGCACTAGGACTGTAGGTTATCCTTAGCCTAAGAGCTTCTTTCTTCTGTGTGACTAGTCTAAGACCCTTAGCATGCTTTTAGGAGGCTTTAGAGGTAGAATAGAGCTTGCCCATTATTTTCCTCTTTTACTTTCTGCTTAACCGCTTTATTCTATCGTTGTATGTAATTGTGGGCCCGAGGCCATGGCTAGGATTTGGATGTATTCCAGGTCAGTTCTCTTATTTTGGAGGGTACTTTTGCCCTTTTTGATCTGATGGTATGATTATTCCTCTACTTGTGAACATTCATACTCATATCGCATGGCATATCATTGGTACAGTACGAAAAGAATTTTTCAAAGGCTTTTGGGTTTGAAAAGAGGTTTTCCTACTGTTGTGATGAATTTTTGACTAAATCGATCTATTTTGAGTATAACCTTGGTTTTTGAGAGGGAAAGAGGAACTACTATTTTATATATATAAATTTATAGTCTGATACGGTATTTTGGACCCTCGATGCATTATTTTGGGTATTTTACTTTCTTTTTATATACATATTTATCCAATGCGGTATTCTTGACCCCCGATGCATTATTCTGGGTATTTTATTATTTCATATATATATATGCATAGTCTGATGTGGTATTTTGGGCACCCGATGTGGTATTCTGGGTTTATATATGATATTGCATTCATATATGCATCATTGTACATCGCATTACATTTGCTTTGGCATGTGGATGGACTCTGGGTTGGCTTGTTCTGGTTTCCCTTTTCTCTTTTCTTTTACTGGCACGTCTCCGGCTTTATAACTAGATTTAGGAGGATCCCTGTATAGTTAGCTACTTTCCTGTAATCTATATTTATTAATTGTCTTTATGCTCTCGGTCGACCTATGATGCCTACTGAGTACCCATTGTCTTGGTACTCATACTACACTCTACATCTCTTTTTCTAATGCAACACCTAGTACGATCCACCCTCGTTGATCTCCTATCGTTCGAGACCCATTGTTGTTCGGATCGTAGTGAGCTCTCGACGCTTTGGAGACTTTACTTGCTTTCCATTTTGTACTTCCTGTCTATATTTTGTATTTTGGATAGACAGAGGTTATTGTATAGCTAGTCCTTGCTTTAGTCGCTCTTGTACTAGTGACACCAGGTCCGGGTTGGTGTTCGGGTTATTTTGTCTTTTTTTCGATACCTTTAGGGCCATCTTTTGTATATTGTGTACATTGGTATGTATATATATGCTTTTGGCCCCATCTTTTGTTATATCTTCTGCTTCTCTTTAGTTAAATTATTATTTACTTCTTTCCGCGTGTTTTGGGATAGGCTTGTCTACTGGGGGGTTATGTAGACGCCATCATGGCCCGGTTTTGAGTCGTGACAGCATAACCCAGAAAATTCTTTAAAGTGGGTATTATTGGGCCACCATCCATCAAGATTCTTATGACATCGTGAAATCATGTGACCAGTGCCAGCGATATAGGGGTATTTCTAAAAAGCATGAGCTGCCAATGACCCTTATTCTAGAAGTTGGATTATTTGATGTGTGGGGGATAAAATTTATGTGTTTCTTTTTTAGATGACATGGAAAAAAGTACATCTTGGTAGTTGTCAATTATGTGTCTAATTGGGTGGAAGTTGTAGCACTTCCCAACAATAAAGGTAAGAGTGTCACTGCGTTCCTGTAAAAGAACATCTTCTCAAGGTTTGGCACTCCATGAGCTATACTTAGTGATTGGGGTTCTTACTGCTGCAATCGGTTGTTTAGTGCATTATTGGCCAAGTATGGGGTCAAGCATAAGGTTGCAACTCCTTATCACCCTGATACCATCCGGCAGGTTGAAGTCCCCATTCTGGAGATAAAGACCATCTTCACGAATATTGTGAATGCTAATAAAACATATTAGTCCAGAGGCTGGATGATGCTCTATGGGATTATCGTACTTCTTTCAGGACTCCTATAGAAATAAATCTGTATCAATTGGTGTTTGGTAAGGCTTGTCACTTACTGGTTGAACTTGAGCACAAGGCAGTATGGGCACTAAAGAGGTTGAATTTAAACTAGAGCAAGGCCTCTAACTTGAGGCTTGATCAAATGAATTATATGGATGAGTTAAGATTTCGAGCATATGAGAGTGAGGCCTTGTATGCGGAGTGAATGAAGTTGTATCATGAAAAGAAGATTCTGAAAAGAGAGATAAATCATGGAGACATAGTCTTGTTGTTCAACTCCAAACTTCACTTATTTCCTAGAAAGTTGAAGTCCAAGTGGTCAAAATGACCCATGTGTTTACATATGGAGCCATTGAGGTGGAAGATCTAGAAGGAAAAAGGTTCAAGATAAATAGACAATGAGTGAAGCAGTATATTTGGGAGCAGCTGAGGAGGTAAAATTGATCCATGAGGTGTATCTTGATTATGTCTGAGTAATCAAGGTACCCAGGTTGTTCCATGATGTTAAATCAGGCGCTACTTGAGAGGCAACCCAATGGTATCTTGATGAAGTCTGAGCAACTAAGGTACCCACATCATGCCGCCACGTTAAATCAATCGTTGTTTGAGAGGAAACCCAAGATATTTTTTTACTTTATTTTCATTTGGTTTTAGTTTATGCAGTACTAATATTTTTTTTGAAGTGTGTAGGGGTACCAAAACTCTAACAGGAAGCAAAATGTTGTAGATGGAAAATTTTGTGCATCTACTTACTAAAGGACGATCCATAAAAATGCCTCAAAAGTTCATAGTTTGAACCATAAAAACTGGAGAGGAAAACAAAAATGAGTGATGGGAATTACGGTTGCTTTGATGGACCATTAAATACTTCTATGGTCTATCGAATCAATCGTTGTTTTCATCCTAAGATATGAACTCTCAGGTGAAGTTCCATAGGTGACAGGATGGTCCATACATTCAAAAGATGGGCCATTAAGTCACTCGTAGAAACCTGACACCAAAAGACTGAGATATTGCAAATTCACGAGTTGAATGACAATCTATAATCACTTCTAAGGACTGTAGTCTTTTAACTCGTGGATCCCAGGTAAAAAATCATGAAACTAACCATGATTAAGTCTCACAGACCATAAAACATGTTATGGTTCTCTATGTGCATAAATCTAAAGTAAAATTGACCTGACCCGACTCTCTCTCTCTCTCTCTTTTACCCAATTTTCCCTTATTTGTTTTACTCAGTAAATATAAGACAAACATATGTCAAAATATACTCCCACTCCCTCTATACTTCACACAATTCAAAACTCCCAAAGAACATCAACCCCCACGATTAACTCCTCCATCTTCTCAATAGTTTCATAACAGACGCCTCTTCCATCTCCATAAAGGTTGAGAATTTTCATAATTTACCATCATCATCAATAGCAGTGCACGCACACACACTATCCCAAGTACTGATCATCAAGAAATTCTTTGAAAAGGTTAGATTTCAAAAGATTTTCCCTTTTTGAAGTTTCCTTCGAAGTATAGGCCTATGGGTTCAATTTTTGTTAATGATGAATTGTGTGGAACCCTAAGTTTGAAAATAATCAATTGTGGGGAAATTAAAATTTGTGTTAAACCAATATCAAATTCATGTGGGATTGGTTGTATGGTGTTGTTTGATTGATTGTTCTGCTAAAACTATGTTGATGTTTATTTGGGTGTTTACACCCATTGAATTGGAGGGTATTAAGACCAAATTTTGCTTCAAAAACTAAGTCAAAGGTTATTTTTCCCGCCAAGCTCTCAATGATTTCATTAAAATTAACAAGGGTGAATTCTAAGTAACTTATTGGTTTGATTATGGTATGGGAGGATTCCAAATTTACAATTTCGATGGTTGTAGTTGATCTTGAAAGTTAATGATGTCATAAAGCTTTGTCGTTTCACCCCATGTTGAGACTTATAATCCATGAAAATCTTTCAATGGGTAGTAACCTTAACCATGGGATGAAAAGATCATGTTTTGAAACACAAGTTTAAAAAAGCCTACTATTAAGGAATGATGGATAAGTTTATGGACCGTGGTTATGGTTTACGGTCCGTGGAACCACCCGTAAATTTTTCTCAAAAATGGCATCTCTTAGGCTATTTTAGGAATAAAAGGATGGGCCAAACTTTAGAATGACGGTCTATCAAGTAAATCATAAGAACCTGGGAGAAAATAAAATTTTCCAGTGTGTGTCTACGAATGGGTTTACAGACCATAGTTTGGTTTCACGATCCATCAACCCACTTGTAAAAAGAAAACTGGACCCCTGTGCATATTGTTTTAGGACTAAAATTTGGTTCACAGACTCTAATTCCATTTTACGGTCCATAAACTATAAAAAATGTTTTCCTTTGTATTTTTTCAGGTTTTGTATCATGCTACTGTGTACTAACAAGTGTGCCTCACAGGTACCATGATTCCTAAGTTTCAATCTGAAAGAGGTGGAGGCAATACACCTGCAAGGCAGTAATCTAGTGAATTAATGAACTGACTCTGAGATGAGTGGGAAAACAAAGAGTAACAAGCATAACTGCAGGGTCAAAATATAAGGCAAAGGGCACGACAACAACAAGTAGCCTCTCGACACTCTGAAGAGGGAGAGGATGCTTCTAGTTTATCTTTTAGTGAGAGAAGGGCTAGAGATTCTCTAGAGATGAGAGTACGAGTGATTATGGCAATAAAAGTGCTAGCAGGTCCAAAAATAAAAGTTCTAGTGGTTTCGGAACCAAGAGTGTCCAGGGTAATGAAACAGAATCTCTTGTTGAGACCACCGCATCTGAAAAGGCCATGCAACATGAGCTAAGGCACAAATTTGCCCAATACTAGGATCTTTGATGGTAGATTTAGGGGATGCAGAAAATTTACTATGAGTAACACAAACGTGATGTTCAGGGCAATCCTAAGTGGTTATATTTAAGGAAGTTAAAATCCACTCCTCCGACCTAGATGAGATGCCTGATATCGAGGAACTGTTTGATCATTATAGACTAGTTGGAAGAGCCAGCCACTTAGAGAGTATGGTCCAGCCATGGTTCATAGGGTTCTATGTCGCCTATGCAGCTAAACTAAATAGCATATGGAAGAAGGGACAAGAAGCCAAGGAGAAGTCAATACTAGATAGTGTTCATGTGCGTAGTGTTAATGTTGATATCTTTAATTGCACTAGTCAGCGATTCCTATTTGGTCCAAAACATGAGGCTCTAAATAATATGGCCAAATATGATTACAGGATCAAGTACAAGTTGAATCAAATTGGCTAGATCACTTTAATTCTCATTGACAAGGACGACATGGTTGAAAAATACTAAACTCTCCATTAGCAAAGCACCTTTGAGCATGGAAGCTAAGTTTTGGTAGGTTGTGGTGCATTTCAAGCTAGTGCTATCTGCAGCTGATAACACTCTTACCCCAGATTGGATATCCTTTTAGTGAGCCTCATATCAAGGTTTGATGTGAATCTAGCCCCGGTCGTTATTGATAAGATCATAGAGGGGGCATTAAGATATTTGACCATAATCCCGTTCCCCTATTTGGAAGTTAAGTTATGTAGCGTGCCCCAGTTGATCACCTTTGCTTGAGTAGATCACACGATGCATGCTATAATTTTTCAAGATATTACAAAGATTCGGGATGAGTTTAACCCTATTGCTAAGGGTAAGGCTCAGGATTTTACTTCAAGGCGCACTATTTTAGTAGATTTACTGGAGGAGAGTGAGGAGTTAAGACTCTAGCAGCTACAAGTGCACCTACTGTCATATTATCTGAGATACCAATTACTCTTACTGGTACTTTCACAGCTCCTATAGTAGCCCCCATCACCACAGTAGGTTGTCCACCATATCCAGCCTCAGTATATGCTTTCATTAGGAATAGCTTTAGAGCAGTGGCCCAACAGACTGAGCAAGCTAAGAAACAAGTAGAGATCTTTGCTAGTCAGTGGAAGCTCTTCATCCGGAAGGTCATTGAGATAGCCATTGTTCCTACACTTGAGTCTATAGCGCAGGTTAATGCCTGTTTGGATGGGATAGAGAGATGGGTAAATGAGCGGCTTAAGTTTATGATTACCCTTGATCTTAAGTCCATCCTTTCAAGCTTGCCAAGTTTGTGATAGCCATTGATCCTCCTAGCTCCTTTATTCTCCTCCATTAAAAGAACCTATTGAGAAAGTTCTCTAATGAGGCATCCCAAGTTGTAATCTACCCTGCAGGCTCATTTTGCAACCACTTCTTGACTTCCCCAATTAGTGAGAAGGGGAAAAATGTAAATTTGACATATTAGTCCAAGACATTTTCGTAATGAAAGACATCACTCATCTCGACAAACTCAATCAGGTGCTTATGTGTGTCTTCATGTTGTTTACCCTGAAACTAATAAGTGTTATGCATCAGTCGCACCATACCTTCTTTAAACTTAAAATTTCCTATGATAGTTGTCTTGACTATAGCCTTATAAGTATTTCGTGATTCAATATCACAATGTACAACACTGGAACATGTGCTTGTGGGGTAGCATCTTATGACAGGGAAGCCTATTGTCAGATAGGTTAGGGTTTAGGTTCAAGTTATTGCACATTTTCATTATCCCTCGAAGTGTCTTTTCAATCTATAGGCCTAATGGAATTAAGGGATCGCCTTGACTCCTGGTGTTGTGCATAAACCAACCTATAACCTATGATGCACAAAAAGAACAAAAAATATGTGAAAGATTGATAGTGTAATACAAATTCAAAGTAGTATATCAATTTCTTAAAAATCCCCGGAAGTGATGCCAAAGAGTTATTACGGCTAACACTTATGAAAGCTTATATAGTCATTCAAGTTATACAGGAGGTTAAGTCCAGTTATGAAGTCCACATGGATTTGACAAATTTGTTATCTAATTTGAATTCTTATTTTACTTATTGAGCGAGTAACAAGAAATTGAGAGTGTTTTGGTTTTACTATGATAATTTTAACTCAAGTACTAACAAATATAAATCAAGTCAATGTTTCATGTTTTGTAATTCAAACAAGAGAGAGAGGATCCAAGTTTGCTTTAATTTGACAATCTGGTTGGGTTATCTAATCATAGGCTTAATTGATATTGTGAGTTACTAGTAGGAGGTTAATATTCACTATATTAAGTATTTTGTCAACAAATCTAAGTCTTTACTAATGTCATATCTGTATGGTCATCGATCGATAGTGAAGTACACATGATATTTCATCTGTTTTAACTAAACAAGTCTAACAGATATATTCCTATCCACGTCAGCGAGTTATTTCTCTTTCTAATAAGGTTCACAAACAATCCCTACCTTTTCTTATTAAATATGTAAATTTCCTATTCCTTGTTAAATTTATGCACCATAGAAAGTATTTGATAATCGACCAAAGAATCAAATAATTAAGCACAAGAAAAGATAAATAACTCAATATTGGAAATTCAAATCAAACCTACGATTATCAAATGTCAAGCTTCATGTTCATACTATAACCTTAGATACTATAGGTTTAGCTACTCATGAATTAGTTACCGGTAAACAATTTCCTGAATAACATAAGCTCTAAGATTAAAGAAAGGAAAAATAAAGTATAAACTTACATATCGAAGTTCTTTAACCTCTGTTCATATTTCTAAGCATGAATAATAAAAAAGAATTTGGGATGTATATATAGAGTTCCTAAAAGCCCAAGACAAAATAATCTTTTAAAATTTATATCAAAAAATATTAGCCCGGAATTTCCCTAAGGCGACGAACCAGGAAACTCCTTGGTCGCTGGATCAGGTGTGTTAGGCAGAATGTTTTGTTATTGGGCAGCTTGTGAGTTTTTCATGGTGCCTCGCAATGAGAGACGCTTGGTGCATCACATCAGTGCCTTTGTTAATTCCCACACATCCTTTTCTTTATTTTATGCTCCTGTCTTTGTCTTGCATCTTCAAACTTGTTCCAAGTTTACGTTTTTGGATTTTACACAGACTTCAAAGCTCATACACATCCAATTTATGCTCCAACTCTTTCATTCCAGTCTTACATATCAAAGACAACCAGGATAAGCATAATTGATGCAATTTAAGCTCAAAACAACACTTAAAAGCATCAAATGTGAGGCGAATGATAGCAAAAATATATAACTTATAGCCTCAATCACATAGGAAGATATCATATTGTATTCTAACAATCTCTGTATGCACATCACCCATGGACTCATATTTTATCTCCATGCAAATTGACTTTGGAAGACTAGATAGTAGGTCCACCTGAACCTTGACCTTAGTATAGTTGGGCCTGGTTTTATTTATGGTGGTCATATCAAATAAAGTGTCTTTTCCACTACTAAGACCAATGTTAATAAAGATTCATTGACAAAGAACGTAGACAAAATATTAGGGATCAATATCCATGTCATAGCCTAAATAGTTTCTTCATCAATTCTGAATGTAGCATGACAAATTAGGGGTCAGATCTAATATGTTTCACCATCTTTTGCCTCAATGTAGTATGTGTTCTTAGACATCATGTTAACAAAAACTTCAAATAGGAAAATCTAGTAAGAAAATGTCTATTGTGTAAGAACCCTATACTATAATGTCTCTTGACTCCACACTGCTTTGGAATAATATTTCTTAATTCATCAATGTCTGGATAGCCATATGAAAATTTACCAATCACAACATATTGTATGTTTTTAATCATATTCATTCGAGTGTATTCAACTCTATTAATAGGAATAGGTTTTATGTTGGTTGAGAAATCTGCATGGGATGGTTAAGAATAATGGGATTTAGAAGTTTTTCCATACTTTATAGCAAGTGGAGGGGATTCTATTGAGGTATTTGCATTAGTGTTCTAAGAATTCGACAACAAGGATGCCATTTAATAGATGTTAAGAGGGGAAATTAGGATGTATAGATTAAGTCTTGGGATACATCCGCCATTGGGACCAGCGACCAAAGGAGGCACAACAGTAGGGCAAGGTTAAATGGGAAGGGTTGAGGAGAGATGAGAGAATTTTGGCTCATATGATATGCTTAATTAATTTTATAAACATGTTTTATTAGTTTTTGTTATTTTATGTATGCTATTCACTATATTATTATCATGACCCAAATTATGATAGATCGTACGAGCACCTACTTGATTCTATGTTGATAGGACAAACCTCTTATTACCCAATTTTTACTAAGCAGAATTCTTTAAGCAGCTCAATATAATAATACACTCAAGTGAAACACATACTCATATATTCAATTATCCTTGAAACCTACAATTTTTTTGAAAACAGTAAATAGAAATCCTTCCACCAAGGACCTAGTCTTGACATTTACAATAGTTATAAATATAGAATCATGATAAGAAAATATAGACACAACTTCCACTTGTGGAATAACATGCACAAAAGTTGTTGCTGGAGACTCGCCACTTCAACCAAGGAACTGCATTTAACCTGTCATACACCTACACCCAAAAAAGTGTAGCAAGAGTAGTATAAGTAAACCGCATGTACTAGTAGGTATCATCAACCGACCAAGATTAGTTCATGCAACGCCACATATAAATCAACAAAAGTAGTAGATAATATCATACATCAATTCACATTATCACATTGTCACGACCTGATTTTTCAGGTCATGATGACACCTACAACCTCCTGTAGGTGAACCAACTTCCGTAGCCCAAAACACTTAGTAATGGGATACTAGGTAAGTAAGAATGCATAAGAAGCATAATAAGTGAAAGCAAGATAAAGGAAATAAAATGGGAGGAAGTAATCTAGATATATATATATATATATAGAAACTACACCATCCCACGACCTAGTATCAAAAGTACAAGAGACACTAATAAATAAATAGAGTACAAAAGAGTGTGAAAGTAAAATATACAAGTGCCTCTAAAATACAAAAGAGTCAACTGCCAAAAGAATAGATATAGCTAAGCCCCAGTCTTCTGGAACTCAGCCTATGTCTCGAATGTCAAGATCTGCACGAGTCCACATATTAACGGTGATGGACCATACTAGAATCTGCACCAGGAAGATGCAGAAGTGTAGTTTGAGCACCAATTGCAAAGAAATGAGTACCCAGTAAGCATCATAGGCGGACTGAGCATATATAAAATATTAAACTGGTAAGTAGCAGATAAGAAAGAAAAGGTCACAGAAGCAAACAGAGAAAAGCACACAGAAGCTAGCAATAGGAAGAACACATAAGAGAATACAAGTAAGCTATGCTAGCCACAGAAAATATATCACATAACAGAGGTGGAAAGAGTAGAAACGCACCAGCATCCTTGCAACAACAATATCAAAAGTTTAACGAACAGGGCAGTATACTGGTAACCTTAAATGACTGGAAGGAAATAAAGAAAACTGAAACATAAGCATGTTAATAATACAACTCACAAGCTAAGGATGATCATAAGTAAGCCAATAGGTAACTGTAACAGGAGTAAGTAAACTAATCTACCTACAATCCTAACTAGCGCCCATACACCCGAGGAATACATACAAGTGAAAAACAAACCATCCGACATCCCATACTACTAGAGTGTACACTCAACAAACAACAATCAAGGGTGGAACCATGCAAACAACGAATGATGTGATATGCCATGCCAGTGGTACCGTATGCACCTCCTCCAGTGCCCGTAGGCCTAGAAGGTAAGACCCATGGAAGGCTTCTCCGGTATACTTCTACTCCCCCATATACCCCTCCTTTGACACTCTCGGCAGATAGCCTATAGTTCAGATCAGCATGGTCCATGGAGGTCTCTAAAACCACATATAAACTCTCAATATCACAATATGTGTGCATAGACTCTATCCGGGTCTAAAATCAGTAATAAAAAAATGTATAGCACGCCAGCCTAGCGGAGTCTAGTGTCATCTCAAAATCAGTGATAAAATCATGTCTAGAACTCCAGCCCAGCCGAGTCTAGTATCAACTCAAAAGTAGTAGTAAAAATCATGTCTAGCACATCGATCTAGCTGAGTCTAGTATCAGCTCAAAATCAGTAGTAAAAATTATGTCTAGAACTCCGACCTAGCCGAGTCTAGAATCAGTGTGAAAATCATGGCTAAATCACTTTTATCTCAAGAAAATCATAAAACCAGTTTTAAAACCATTTAGAACTGAAAACGGGCCCTCTAGGCCATGCAAGGTTTAGAAAACTGGTGATAGTCAGGCCCGCATCCATGTAGTAGTAAACCAATGCAGAAAAATCTCTTTTCTTGATAACGATGATATGATCAGATACAACCAACAACTCAATATCTCACAATCAACCTACCAGCCCTACACATGCTCAATCCGCTCTACAACATAGATAACCAGTTCTTAATTATGAATCCATGTCCGGGACTCACAAACACTTCCTAAATATCCCACCATCTATGGTCCAAAGGCATATACAAAGGCCACACTGGGTCACAAGGGTAATACTACAAAACTAGCTCAAACACTAAAGCAAATAAAGTAAGAGTAGACAGAGAGGAAGCGGACAAGGTCTGGGGGGCAAACCTAGTAAACCCAATCCAAAGATGCTAAATAGTACAATTATATTCTATATAAGCAAAGTCTATAATAGGTAAGCCATAACATACCTGACGTCCGATGACAAGCACCTGAAAAGATGTCTCCCAAGCCTGAACATTTCTGGGTCAAAAGGGGGCCCATGAGCCCCATAACCTGGAATAGAAAATGGAAATTACCACAACTTTTACAATGCTATAGGGAATACATGCTCAAAAATTGGGCATAATTAGGGTAAGAAAAGGGCCTAAAACATCCCAGAAAAGAAGAGGAATTTGAAAAGAAAAAACTTACATAATCAAGAATAATAACAAAAAATTACGTACCACGGAGAGAGGGAACAAGGTCAACAAGATAAAACACCCTTCTCAATGGATGAACACTACAAAACACGCAACTAAAACACAAGAAGCAACCCAAAGTTAAGTTAGGAATCAGTCGTGGGAGGTTATCCATGGCTATGGAGAAATTAAAGAAGAGGAACTTACCAAATCGAAGAAGGAGATGATAAAGTCCACTAATCGATGAATTTCTACAGCAAGGATATGATTTTGCACAAGTTTTGGTGAGAGAAATAGGTTTAGAGTGAGAGTGGAAATGGGAAATGAGGCTGAAAATTTGAGGGAACCAATTTTTATATTGTAGGTCATAGGGCAGAGCGATCGCGGTTGCCAGGCAAGATCGCGCTAACGGAGGCAGCAGGAGCACTGGCACGATGGTGGTCCCCATGCATGAGATCACGCTAAAGAAGCAATAGGGGCACCAAATGATTATGGTGCCTACACACGATTGCATTGAAATAGTAAAGCACCAAGGGCGTGATTGTGGTGCTCTAGTGCGATCGCGCTGAGCACTGCTCTGCTACAAAAAGCCTAGTAATTTGGAATACACCCACAAAGAGATCTGGGAACAATCAAAACCCGATACACAAACCAAACATGTAACTAGAGTGGAAACGATATTATGGACTCAAAGAAATAAATGAAACTTCCATATGATGTCGTCTCAATGAAATGTTGACCCAAGTAAACACTTACGAATTTTAATCGAACACCCAAAAAAAGCGTGTCTCACCTAGGACCCAAACTAACTACCTACCTAACCCAAACTTTATATTTTGGAGCTGATAGAACTGTCGAATTCTAAATCTAATACTCCGATCATTGAAAGTCAACCAAGGTCAAACTTCTAACTCCAACTGGCCTGAAATCTCAAAAAGTGAGATAAACTATACCAAAAGATCCCAGGTCTCGACCAATGATCCAACTAGACAAAAATCCATGCTCTAAAGCTATCAAAACTATCAGAATTCAATTTTGAGCATGCCTGCTAAGAATTTTAACTAAAGGCACCAATTTCCTAAGTTAAAGCTCTAAAGCTGAGAAATGGTCATAACCACCTAATGAATGGCCCGGACACTGTACCACCGGTCCCAGCAAGTCAAAAATGACTTGGGGCCACTACAGGCAAGCTCTAACAGTGAAAGAAGGCAAAATCTTAAATATGATTAAAAGGGTCATTACATCATTCCCTACTAAAACTGACTTTAATTCTTGAAAGTCAAGAAAGGGGAATACCTGAAGGCACAAACAACTATGGACACTGAGACCGTATCTCTCTCTTGGTCTCTTAGATAGCCTCCTTGACTAGATGGTGCCTCTATTGAACATTAACCATAAGAATCTCTCTAGACCTCAATCTCTTGATATCTCCGGCCAGGATGGCTACCAGCTCTTCAAAACAAGCCACTCTCATCCAACTGCACTGAATCCAACTTAGCACATGTGACTTATCTGGAACATAATGTCGCAGCATAGACACATGAAAGACTGGGTGCATAACTTAGAACATCGGAGGCAAAGCTAACAGATAATCAACTCTATCAACCCTCTAAAGAATCTCAAATGACCCAATATACCTCGGGCTCATCTTGTCTCACCTGCCAATTCTCATCATGCCCTTCATGGGAGACACTTGAAGGAAAACTCGATCACCAACATTGAATTATAAGGCACAAAGTTTACAGCCTGTGTAGCTCTTCTGCCTACTCTGGGCTACCCATAGTCTATCCTGAATCACTCAGACTTTGCCTAAGGAATCACGAAGTAAGTCTGTACTCTCCGACCTGGAATCCAAACCATTAAACTAACCCATTGGTGATCTGCAATGCATACCATACAAGGCCTCAATAGGCGCCATGCTAATACTCGAATGATAACTGTTATTATACGCAAACTTTGTCAAAGGCACCTATTGATCCCATGCACCTCTAAAGTCAAGAACACAAGCCTGTAACATGTCCTCCAAGACCTGGATAGTCCTTTCAGACTTGCCATCTGTCTAATGGTGGACTGCAGTGTTAAGTTAAACCTATGTACCTATCTCTCCCTGAATAGTCCTCCAAAACTGAGACGTAAACTGAGTGCCGCGATCTGATATGATAGAAGATGGAACCCCATACAAACAGACAACCTCTCAGAAATAAATCTGAGCCAACCTCTCTGCACTATAGGAAGAATGAACCAGCAAAAAGTGTGCAAACTTAGTCAGCATATCAATAATAACCCAAATAGAGTCAAACCCTCGAGAAGTATGTGGCAATCATGCTATGAAGTGTATAGTGATCTCTTCCCACTTCCATTTAGGAATGGAAAGTCTCTGCTTTAATCCATTAGGTCTCATGTATCTTAACTTAACCTATTGGCAATTCAATCACCAAGATACAAACTCTGTTATGTACCTCTTCATACCACTCGACCAGTAAAGTTGCCTCAAATCTCTATACATCTTAGATACACCAGGATGGATGGAAAATCTAGAACAATGAGCCTCACAGAGAACCAACTAAATCAAATCGCCAACTCTCAGAACACAAAGGTGGCCATCAAACTCTCAGAACACCATCAGAATCTAAAGTAGCCATACTGGCCTCACCCTACAGAACCTGATCACGAATATGACAAACCTATTGATCCTTAAATTGATATTGCTGAATCTCATCAACCATAGTAGAATGAACTTCAACACTGACAAGAACTCTACTAGGATCTAACAAATCAAGTCTAACTAAATTGTTAGCCAAGGACTGGATGTCCAAGACCAATGGTCCCTTCGAAACTGAAAGAGAAGCCAAACTACCCATACTCACTGCCTTCTACCTCAAGGCATCTGCTACCACATTTGCCTATCTTGGATGGTACAAAATAGTGAAGTTGTAGTCCTTCAGTAACTCAACCTATCTCCACTGCCTAGAGTTCAGCTCTCGCTGGCTCATAATATACCGAAGACTATGGTGGTCAGTGTAGATCTCACAGTTAACTCCATATAGATAATTCCTCCAGATCTGTAGTGCGAAGACTATCACCGCCAATTCTAAGTAATGAGTGGGGTAGTAGCACATATGATTCTTCAGCTTTCTCGATGCTTATGCTATCATACGACCTTACTGTATCAACACATAATAAAGACCAACTGATGAACCATCACAATACACTGAGAAGCCCTGACTCTCAACTGGCAATGTCAATACTGAAGCTGAAGTCAATTAGTCCTTAAGCCCCTAGATGCTATCCTTCCACTGATCAAACATGTAAAATGGGACATCCTTCCTAGCCAGCCTAGTCGAAGGTCCTGCAATGGAAGAAAATCCCTTGATGAACTACATGTAGTATCCTACAAACCCAATAAAACTACAAACCTCGGTAGGAGTAGTAGGCCTCGGCCAATCACAAAGGGCTACAATCTTTCTTGGGTCCACTATAATCCCATCCTTAGACACCATGTATCCTAGGAATGCTATTGACTCAAGCCAAAACTCACACTATGAGAACTTGTCATAAAGACAATGATCTCTCAAAGTCTGGAGTACGATACTCAAGTGTTGCTCATGCTCCTCTATACTTCGCGAGTATATTAATATGTCATGAATGAAGACTATCACAAATGAATCAAAGTATGGCTTGAGCACCCTGTGCATCAAGTCTATGAAAGTTGCAGAGGTATTAGTCAACCCAAAAGACATCACCAGGAACTCATAATGGCCATAACATGTCCTGAAAGTTATCTTAGGGATGTCCTATGCCTGGTGGTAGCCTGACCCCAAATCTATCTTAGAGAACAATGCTGCACCCAGGAGCTGATCAAACAAGTCATCTATATGCAGTATCGGATACCTATTCTTTATAGTACCCTTATTCAGCTGCTGATAATCAATACATATCCGCATCAAACCATTTTTCTTCTTCACAAATAGAATTGGAGCACCCCAAGGCAATACACTCGGCCTAATGAAACCCGTAGATAACATATCCTTAAATTGAACCTTAAGCTCGCTCAACTTAGCTAGAGCCATACAATATGGAGTAATGGAAGCAAAGTCTATATCACACTCAGGTGGAAGGCCTGGCAGGTCGATTGAAAATACATCTAAGAATTTCCTAACCACAAGGACCAACTCGGGAAAAGAAGTGTTGGCACTAACATCATGGACATATGCTAGATAAGCCAAATACTTGTGCAAAATAAACTTCCTATCATGAAGACTAGAAATGATCCTAGATGGTGCCCGACAAATAAAATTCTTCCAATCAACCAGGAATACACCGTGCATGGCTATGGTAATGGTCTTGGCATAAAAATCCAAAACCGCTCGATAAGGGGATAACCAATCTATGCCCAGATTAACATCGAAGTCCAACATATCTAGAATCATCAAGTCAGCCTAAGTCTCAAGATCACAAATAGATAATAAGCAGGATCTAACAATCCAATCCATTATCAATGAATTTCCTACTAGGGTAGCAACATATACACGAACAAATAATGGCTCACTTCAAAACCCTAAACGAGAAACAAAGTAGGTAGAAACATATGAAAATGAAGAAGCAGGATCAAACAATGCTGAAGTTGACTGGCGGCACACAGAAATTGTACATGTGATCACTGAATCTAAGGCCTCCACCTCCGGTCTATAAGGGATCGCATAGAGTTGACGTTGTATTGACCCTTCAACTCATTCCTGCATTTACACTTTCTTTGTGCTGTGAGAGATTTCTTGTAGTAGCCCCAAGTCATTTATGACTTGCTGGGACTGGTGGTTCAGTGCCCTGTCCATTGGTTTGGTCTTTATGACGATTTTATTGTTTTGAAGCTTAAACTTAGGAAATCATTTACTTCAGTCAATATTCTTGGTAAACCTTCTCGAAATTGTATTCCAATAGTTCTTTTAGCTCCAGAACATGGATTTTGGTCTAGATGGGCCCTTAGTCGGGGTCATAGAGCTTTGGGTTTAGTTTTGTGTTGCTTTCCATGTTTTCTAGCTAGTTGAACTTTGAATTTATACTTTGTTCAACATTTGGAGCAGATGACCTCAAATGGAAATTCCATCAGCACTGTTAGCTATGAAATATTGACTTTAGGCTAGAGGGACCTTTGGTTTGGGTCCCAAGGCTTCTAGACTCAATTTAGAGTGTTGAGTTTCATTTTGGCTAAAGGTTAGTTTTTGGTGTGGGACCCACTTTTCATTAAATTGACCACTATTGGGAATTTCATCAATTCTATTGAGTCAAAAATGCCATTTTTGGTGTGGTAGCATAGTTTCATCTGCACACGCATGGTCTCAGATGAGTCTTGTGGGCCCATCCAAAGACTTTTTCTCTCTAGATTTTTTGTTGGTTGTTATTGCTGGTGCAGGCCTCAGGGTTTAATTATGACCATGAGGGAAACCATCGCAATTGTGATGGTCCAAATCATTGGTCATCGCAACCGAGAGGGTCTTCACACACGATCGCGAGGTCCATCCTCTCAATCATGATATAGTCCCTCCCTCCATAATCTTTGAGACCGCGTGGCTAGTCCTTGCAATCATGATGGTCTAGCCAGCATGGTCATTGTGTCTGCATGGGGTCCCTTCTTGATCGCGAAGAAGGACCTCTGGAATTAAATATAGTCCCCTCTTCATTTTCATCACTTCAAAACCATTATCCTCCATTGTTATTAGCTCCAAGATTCCCAAAACTCGGTGTAGCTATATTCCAAGGTGCTAGGGTGTTATTTTATGGTCTGTGATCATTTCCTTATCTCTAATTCTATAAGTTTCCTTGTTAATTTCCATAATTCTCCTCTTCGATTCATTAAGTTATCCTCCTAGTTTATGGGCTTTTTGAGCCTTCTTTGCTGGTCCATTTCTACTCATTCTTAGAGTATGCAGTCTTGGGAATGTTGGGATCATTGTGGTGTTACTATTATGGCTTGGGGTTATGGGGCTCATGGTCCTTCATGTGACCCAAATTCTAACCCATCTATACTTTTAGCAATATGAGTATCATTAGTATTGTTTTAATGCGTAGATTACCTTCTTGATAGTGTGATTGCTTTTCGTGACTTGTCGGAGTAGTTTGAACTTGGACATTATCATTCCAGCAACTTGTCATTGGACGATAGGTAGGTTACGATCTTCTCTATATTTTACTTGCATACATAGGCTATAACTATATTAATTAGCATCCTTGGGTTGGATTTACTTAGCTTGGCACCCCAGACCTTGTCCGCTTCCTTTCTGTCCATCTTATTTCAATTGTATCATTGTAGTATTTGTTGTAGTTGGTAGTATTCCTCTTGTGGTCCTGTGTGGCCTTGTATTTGACTCTAGACCATAGAAGGTGGGTTATTTTGGAATGTTTGTGAGTCTCAAACATCGATATAATGACTGTAGAGCTAGTTATCTATGATGTAGAGCAATTGGAGCCTGTGCAGGACCGATAGGTTGATTGTGAGTGATTGGGCTATTATTTGTGTTTGAAATACCATTATAGTCCATCTAAAGAGTTTTCTACATGTTTTACTTCTATTTTGGCTGTGGGCCTACTATAAATGGTTTTTTAAATACTTGCATGGCCCCAAGGGCCCATTTTCGTTAAAGATGATTATGAAAGGTTTTCAAACTAATTTTTATGGATTTTCTTGGGGGTAATCATTTTTCATACTTATACTAGACTCGGCTGATCCGTAATGCTAGACATGTTTTACTACTAATTTGAGACGATACTAGACTCGGTCTAGTCGAGCGACAAAATTGTTTTTACTACTGTTTGAGACCTGGTGGATTGATGCAATGACTTCCCAACCCAGTTTGTAAGATGGTTTAGTTTTCCTCTCTCTATATATATATATTCCTGTTGCTCATTTCTTTACTTTATCTCTTGCTTCTGCTTATACATTATTCTTTCGCATGCTTGTTAGATAGTAGCCCATTACTAACCATTCTGGGTTATGGGATTGGTATGCTTACAGGAGGGGTCATAGGTGCCATTATGACATGAGAAATTGGGTTGTGACAACTTGGTATTAGATCCTAGGTTCAACAGTGTCATCGTTATAAGAGCTAATGTCTAGTAGAGTCCTGTGGATCAGGGTGGAGACGTCCGTACTCAATCTTTGGGAGGATACAATGGCATATAAGGAAACATGATTTTTTTCTTTCTTCTATATTGTGCGTCTTATCCTAGATGGTTTCTTGAAAACTCAGTTGTTCTTCTTCAATCCTCTGCAGGTCCCTCATATGATATCTTTAGCAGTGAGCGAGGGTGAGCCTTTGAACCCAGCACACCCGACTCTAATTAGGGGCCATGGTGGTTGTAGAGGTAGAGGTCGGGGATGTTCTTGAGCAGTGGTACTAGTTAGAGCTCCTGAGGCTAAGTTTGAGCCTGAGATAGTCCTAGAGCCACAACTTGCGGACCAAGGGAAAGACCAGGTACCACCAGGGCTGGCACTAACACCTGTATTTGCACAAGTCCCATATATTTCGTTAGATATTTGGGGTTTGCTTCTTCAGCTATTGGGTATAATTGAGGGTCAGCCTTCAGATGTGGCATATACATCTCCTAAAGGGGTAGCCCTCGGTGTTCAGAGTTCAGGAATGCAGCTTGCTACTGCGGCTCCCCGTGCTAAAGTTCTTCTGGTACCTTCTGTTGCACAGCCTCTTGCTCCTCACCTAGCAATGATATAGACAAACTAGAAGGCTTTGGGTAGGTTTCTAAAATTGGCGCCACCAAGGTTCTCTAGTACTCCTAGTAAGGATCCACATGACATTATATCTTCTTGTGAGGAGATGCTATATCATCTGGAGTTATTAGAGACTCACAGGATCGGTTATACTACTTACCAGCTGAAGAGGCCCAGCTAAGTTATAGTGGAGGGACCAGGTTGTATGCAGACTATCTACATCTTTTCAATTCACTTGAAGAGAGATTTATGAGGCCTTTATGGCTAAGTTCTTACCTCAGAGTGATCGTGAGTATTGCAGAGAGCAGTTTACTAGAATGATCTAGGGATCTATGTTTGTATCTTAGTATGAGACTCGTTTTCACTAACTAGCTCTATTTGGGGCTATGATCATTCCTACCGAGTTAGATATAGTTTGCTAGTTTATTTGGGGGTTGCGGACAAAGCTTAGATAGACAACTGAGGTACTTATTGTTAGTGGGTGATCTTTTGAGGATATCAAAAACCACATTTTTGCTATGGAGGACTTACACCGTCATGATCCAAGGGCTAGAGATAAGAGGCCACATCATCAGGGAAGCTACAGTGGTTCCCATTACATTGGTAGAGGTTTGAGCCACTGGGGCTGAGGGTATCAGCCTCAGTAGCAACAGGGTCAGTCTAGCCGGCCAGTTCAAGCATCACTACAGGCTTCAGGTGGGCCTCAGTTTGAGCAGGGTCAAAGCAGTCACCAGGGTTACAGTGGCCAGACTTTGAGCAGTACAACTTTTAAGGCATCAGTCCATGGTGGCTACACTTGGTCAACTAGTTCATCCTGAAAGAGTAGGCCGTCAGTGCCTTTCTATGAGTGTGGTGTCATCAGTGAGTATGCTAGAGAGTGTCCCCAGTGAGGTTCAGTTTAGCTAGTCACTCAGCCGGCTCAACCTAGTAGAGCGGTACAACCACCGGCTAGAGGAGGTGGTGTTCAGGATAGAGGTGGTGCCCCATATGGAAGTACAGGTTATAGGGATGGTGGTCGGTCAGGTGGAGGTCAAAATTAGTTTTATGTGGTCCCTGGTAGACCAGAGGCAGATGCCTCAAGTGTAGTGATCACATGTATAATTTTTGTATGCCGCCAGTCAGCTTTAGCTTTATTTAGGCCTAGATCTACATGTTCTTATGTTTCTGCCTACTTTGTGCCTTGTTTGGCGTTAGCTAGTAAGCCATTATATGTGCATGTACTTGTTTCGACCCCAGCAGGTGATTTCTTAGTAGTGGATCAGATTGTGATATCCTATTTGATTGTTGTTGGTGATTTGGAGACTTGGGCTGACTTGATTATATTTGGCATATTAGACTTTGATATGATTCAGGGCATGGACTGGTTATCCCCTCACTGAGTAGTTTTGGGTTGCTATGATAAGACCGTTACCATAGCTATGCCCAACATATCCCTGGTTGTGTGGCAAGGTAATATTAGTTGCGCACCATCTGGGATCATCTCTTGCCTTTATGCTAGGAAGTTGATTTATCACTGGTGTTTGGCTTCTCCAACATATGTTCGAGATGCTAGCACCAACACGTGTTCTCCTGAGTCAGTCCTTTTGGTTAGAGATTTCCTAGATGTGTTTCTGATCGACCTATCAGGCCTTCCATCTAAGAGATAAATTGACTTTTCTATTGAGTTAGAGCTGAGCATCAGGCCCATTTCTATATCTTTGTATAGTATGACTCCAGCTGAGTTGAGAGAGCTTAAGGATCAGCTCCAAGACTTGCTAGCCAAGCATTTTATTAGGCTGAGTGTGCCACCTTGGGGTTCTCCAGTTCTGTTTGTAAAGATGAAAGATGGGTCGATGTGGATGTGTATTAATAATTGGCAGCTAAATAAGGTAACTATTAAGAATAGGTAGCTGATGCCAAGCATAGATGAATTGTTTTATTAGCTTCAGGGTTCAACCATGTTTTCTAAGATAGATTTGAGGTCAGGCTACCACCAGTTGAGGATCGAGGTGGAGGACATCGCTAAGACATCATTCAGGACACGTATGGCCAGTATCAGTTCCTGGTGATATCTTTTGGGTTGACTAATGCCCCCTCATCTTTCATGAGCTTGATGCACAGGGTGTTCAGACCGTATTTGGACTCATTTTTGATAGTCTTCACTGATGACATCTTTATATACTCGCCAAGTGAGGAGGATCATGCGCAGTAGTTGAGGATTATACTCTAGACTTTGAGAGACTCAAAGTGGGAGTTTTGGATTGAGTCTGTAGCATTCCTTGGGCACGTGGTGTCTAAGGATGGGATTAGAGTGGACCCGGTGATGATTTTAACAGTTTGTGATTGACCGAGAACTACTACTCCTACCAAGGCTCACAACTTTGTTGGGTTAGTAGGGTACTATAGGAGGTTCATCGAGGGGTTTTCTTCCATAGAAACACCTTTGACTAGGCTGACTAGGAAGGATGTTCCATTTCAATGGTCGGATCAGTGCGAGGATAGTTTTCAGAGGCTTAAGGCCTTATTGACTTTAGCTCCAGTGTTAACTTTGTCAGTTGAGGATCAGGGCTTCTCAGTGTATTATGATGCTTCAGGAGTTGGTCTTGGTTGTGTATTGCTGTAGCAGGGTCCTATGATAGCTTATGCATCGAGACACCCACTCATGACTTGGAGTTGGGGGTGGTAGTCTTTGCGCTCATGATTTGGAGGCCATACTTATATGGGGTTCATTATGAGATCTTCACCGATCATCGTAGTATTCAGTACATCACGAGTTAACGAAAGCTAAAGTCTAGGCATTGGAGATAGATTGAGTTATTGAAGTACTATGATTTCACTATTCTATATCATCTGGGCTAGGCAAATGGGTAGTGGATGCCTTGAGCCGGAAGACAGTGAGTATGGGCAGCCTAGCTTCATTTTCAGTTTTGAAGCGGCCATTGGCCTTGGACATCTTGTCCTTGGCTAACTATTTGGTTAGGCTTGACTTGTCGGATCACACCAGGGTTCTTGCCAGTATTGAGGTTTGTTCTACTTTGGTTGATCAGATTCAAAGCCGTCAGTTTAAAGACCAGCGGTTGTGCAGCATTCGTGATTAGGTGGTTTGGGGTGAGGCTAGTCGGGCCACTTTGGGTTCTGATGGTGTTCTGAGATTTTGATAGTTGTCTTTATGTTTCGAGAGTTGGGGAATTGATTCAGTTGATTCTCCGTGAGGCACATTAAATTAGATATTCCATCCATCCTAGCACAACTAGGATGTATATAGATTTGAGGCAGCTTTACTGGTAGAGTGGTATGAAGTGGGATATAGCAGAGTTTGTATATCGATGCTTGAACTTTCAGCAGGTTAAGTTTGAGCACATGAGACCTGGTGGATTGATGCAACAACTTCCCATTCCTGAGTTAAAGTGGGAAGGGATTACTATGGACTTCATAGTTTGGTTGCCACGCATATCTTAGATCATTTCTAGTCTTTATGATAGGAAGTTGATTTTGC
Source organism: Jaltomata sinuosa (assembly GCA_003996215.1). Lineage (NCBI taxonomy): Eukaryota > Viridiplantae > Streptophyta > Magnoliopsida > Solanales > Solanaceae > Jaltomata > Jaltomata sinuosa. The sequence continues at coordinate 27,822 of QJPP01005210.1, forward strand.
ACAAGTATTTGGCTTATCTAGCATATGTCCATGATATTAGTGCCAACACTTCTTCTCCCGAGTTGGTCTTTGTGGTTAGGAAGTTCTTAGTTGTGTTTTCAATCGACCTGCCAGGCCTTCCACCTGAGCGTGATATAGAATTTGTTTCCATTACTCCGTATCGTATGGCTCTAGCTTAGTTGAGGGAGCTTATGGTTCAATTTCAGGATATGTTAATCTGGGTTTCATTAGGCCGAGTGTATTGCCTTGGGGTGCTCCAGTTCTATTTATGAAGAAGAAAAATGGTTTGATGCGGATATGTCTTGATTATCGGCAGCTGATTAAGGTGACTATAAAGAATAAGTATCCGATGCCGCATATAGATGACTTGTTTGATCAGCTCCAGGGTGCAGCAGTGTTCTCAAAGATAGATTTGAGGTCAGGCTACCACCAGGTGGAGGACATCCCTAAGACAACTTTCAGGACATGTTATGGCCCTTATGAGTTCCTGGTGATGTCTTTTGGGTTGACTAATGACTCCGCAACTTTCATAGACTTGATGCACAGGGTGCTCAAGCCATACTTTGATTCGTTTTTGATAGTCTTCATTCATGACATATTAATATACTCGTGGAGTAGAGAGGAGCATGAGCAACACTTGAGTATCGTACTCCAGACTTTGAGAGATCATTGTCTTTATGCCAAATTCTCAAAATGGGAGTTTTGGCTTGAGTCAATAGCATTCCTAGGACACATGGTATCTAAGGATGGGATTATAGTGGACCCAAGAATGATTGTAGCCCTTTTTGATTGGCCGAGGCCTACTAGTCCTACTAGGGTTTGTAGTTTTGTTGTGTTGTTAGGATACTACATGTAGTTCATCGAGGGATTTTCTTCCATAGCAGCACCTTCGACTAGGCTGACTAGGAATGATGTCCCATTTTACATGTCTGATCATTGCGAGGATAGAATCTAGAGGCTTAAGGACTTATTGACTTCAGCTCCAGTATTGACATTGCCAGTTGAGAGTTAGGGCTTCTCAGTGTATTATGATGGTTCATCAGTTGGTCTTTATTATGTGTTGATGCAGTAGGGTCGTATGATAGCATAAGCATCGAGGAAGCTGAAGAATCATGTGTGCAACTACCCCACTCATGACTTAGAATTTGTGGCGATAGTCTTCACACTCCAAATATGGAGGCATTATCTATATAGAGTTAACTGTGAGATCTACACTGACCACCATAGTCTTCAGTACATTATGAGTCAGCGAGAGCTGAACTCTAGGAAGCGGAGATAGGTTGAGTTACTGAAGGACTACAACTTCACTATTTTGTACCATCCAAGATAGGCAAATGTGGTAGCAGATGCCTTGAGCCAGAAGGCAGTGAGTATGGGCAGTTTGGCTTCTGTTTTAGTTTCGAAGCGACCATTGGCCTTGGACATCCAGTCCTTAGCTATCCATTTAGTTAGACGATTTGTTAGATCCTAGTAGAGTTCTTGCGAGTGATGAGGTTTGTTCTACTATGGTTTATCAGATATAGTAATGTCAGTTTAAGGATCAGCAGGTTTGTGATATTCGTGATCAGGTTCTATAGGGTGAGGTCGGTATGGCTACTTTAGATTCTGATGGTGTTCTGATAGTTTGATGGTCACCTTTGTGTTCTGAGAGTTGGGGATTTGATTCCATTGGTTCTCTATAAGGCTCATTGTTCCAGATATTCCATCCATCCTGGTGTAGCTAAGATGTATAGAGATTTGAGGCAACTTTACTGGTCGAGTGGTATGAAGAGGTACATAACAGAGTTTGTATCTTGGTGCTTGAATTGCTAGCAGGTTGAGTTCAGACACATGAGACCTGATGGATTAATGCATAGACTTTCCATTCCTAAGTGGAAGTGGGAAGAGATCACTATAGACTTCATAGCATGATTGCCACATACTTCTCAAGGGTTTGACTCTATTTGGGTTATGGCTTCAAAATACCTTTGAGTTTTAAACGGATTATCTGTATCCACAAATTTTTCAGGCAAATATATTATCCTGATAAGACTAGGAATCGTATTTCCTTCGTATTGTTTGTCTATTGCCAGTATTGGCAAAACTTTCTTTGTCAAGAAGTCAAATTCTTCTATTGGAGGAGTTGTATCAGGGATTTTCCCTGTCATTGGTTTAACTGCCTGTGCGAAGGTCTCTGGAGCCTTCATTGTGTAGCTTTCTTTGGTTTGTACCGAAGAAGATGATGCTGCTTGATCAAACTTTTGATTGATTAGTTTGGTCGATTTAGGACCTGGCAATTTTGGGTATTCTGCTAAAGCAGTATACCTATTATGGAATTCCATCCTGGATTTGCTCCTGCTGGAATTGTTGACCTCTGGGGTAATTTTGAGAGAGGGAGTTTGAATGGTCTAGCCATTTGTTGTGGTCTCTGTGGTGGATCTGGCTTCTGGGGCCTCATTGTTTCCCTGTAGAAATTCTCTTGTTAAGAAATCTGGGAGGGAATTTTCTTCTCCTTTTATAAAGTTAATTTGAAAATCAAAGCTAGATAGTAGAGCTTGCCATCTAGCAAATATTTGTTTTGAAACAAGGTTTTTTACATCTTTTTGTAAAATTTCTTTAGCAGATTTGCAATCTACTCTAAGTAAAAATTCTTTGTTAACCAAGTCGTCTTAAAATTTAGTGATACATAGCACTATGGATAAGACTTCCTTTTTAACAGTAGAATAATTCTTTTAGGGGGAATTCCAGATTCCTGAAGTAAAACGAACAAGTTGTTCCCTCGACTCAGGGTCAATTCTTTGTTTGAGGATTCCTCCATAACCAATGTCCGAAGCATCAGTTTTAACAATCATAAAAGCATTAGGGTTTGGGATTCCTAAACAAGGGATGGTTTGTACTAAAGATTTAACATGGATGACAGCTTGAGTTTGTTCAGTACTCCAAGGGACTGGATTTTTTCTTAACCTTTTATAGATAGGTTCACAAATTTGTGTAACTTTCGGAATGAAGTCAGCAACATAATTTAGACTTCCTAGAAATCTCTGAAGTTGGGTCTTATCAAGGATTTCATTGGAAAACTTGGAAGAGAACTCTATGGCTCTGCAGAAAGGTTTATAAGCCCCTTGGTAAAGGTCATGACCTAAAAACCTAATGATAGTTTGAAAGAGCTTAATTTTTTTTGCGCTAACAACTAAACCATTATTTTTAACAATTTTAAAGAAAGTATTGAGATGTTTGAAATGAGAATCAATGTTCTCGGAGAATATTAACACATCATCTATGTAAATGATAGACATATAACTGTAATCATTGAATATAGAATTCATGATTTTTTGAAATTCAGAGGGGGCATTCTTGAGCCCAAAAGGCATGACATTCCATTCATACTGTCCGATAGGAACATTAAAAACAGTTTTATATTTATCTTTTTCAGAGATTTAGATTTGCCAAAAACCTGATTTCATATCAAACTTGCTATATAACTTAGCTTTGTAAGTTCTTTTCAAAAGACCCCTTTTGTTAGGGATTGGATACCTGATCCATTTTAGGAAGACATTAAGAGGTTTATAGTTTATAACCAATCTTGGTGCTCCTCTTTCTTTTTCTGCATTTTTATTTACATAAAAGGCAGAGCAACTCCAAGGAGATTTTGAAACCTTGATGATTTTATTTTGTAAAAGAATATCAATTTCTTTTTGACAGAAATCCATCATTTCGTGATTCATCTGAATGGGCCTAGCTTTGGTAGTTATGCCCTGTTCATTGAATCCTTCAATGTATGGGAGCTCAACAATGTGCTTTTTTCTTTCCCAAAAAGCATTAGGGAAATCAGAACATATTTCTTTTTCAAATTGGTTTTGAAGATTAGCAATTTTAGTAACTATCTCCGGGGTTTTTAAAATCTGCTCGATTTTCTTAGCGTGAATTTCATCTTTTAAAAAGGTGATATGTTGAGAAAGATTATTGATACGTAAAATAGTTTTTTCTCGTATAAAATTACTCTCATCTTGTGAAAGGATTTTAACAAAAGGAAAATGTAATTCTTTTCCGAGAATAGACGTAGTAATACCATTTAAATTGGTACAATAAGGCTTTATCTGAGTGATAAAAGGAATTCCTAAAATGACATCTTCATTGATATCCTCAGTAATAATAAAATCATTTGTCAAACAAATACTATTATTGCAAATATGAGCTTTTGAAAGTTTGTAATTAATTCTTAAAAGTTCTACTGTAGCGGAGTATAATTTGGAAGTACTTTTTTGCAAATACTGAGTAGGAACAATACCTTTTACTATGCAGTTACGATCTGCACCACTGTCAAGTAGAGCAATTTTTTTAATAACAAAATGTTTATTAACAACAATACGGATAGGTATATGATGACTCTGGGGTCTGACAGAAGATAAGACAGTTTGCCCAGGAGTTGCAGAGGTAGATGCGAAGTCACTAGTCTTAGTGAAGATTGGTTCTGCAAGGTGGTCATTGTTAACAGGAATTTGAATGGTGTCACTTTCCTGGATGGTTTCTTGATCATATTGGAGATCCTGAAAAGCAACCTTCTTGAGGACTTGGTCAGTAAGAATATCTGTTTCGATCTTGCCAAGTCTGGATTTTATATCTCTGATTTCTTCTTTAAGGTTAGAGACTTCGCTCCGAAGATCAGAGATGGAAGGCTTGGTATGACCTTCAAATCGATTCATGATTTGATTCATACTGAACGGTTCGACTAAAGGTTTAGCTTTAGGTTTGTCAGTGTGAAGGATAATGTTTTTAAGGTCTATTAAATAGCGCTTTCTGGATTCATCATCATTGATATGCTGGACGATGTCAAAGAGGGCTTCTTTTGAGTCATTAGAAAGGAATCTGAGCCTAGGTGGAGTTTTGTCGCAGACACAGAATGCTTCAGTGCAATTGCATTCTTTACCTGATTGACTAGAATCTGAATCATATTCGATGTTGATATCTTCGTCATCACTGTATTCTTCAGAAGAATGGGGTGAAGAATCAGAGAAATGTTCATCAAGAATAGAGAAGAGCTTTTCTTTAGACTCTTCGTTAATACCAAGAAGATTGATCTTCTTCTGCTTGGTTTTGGATCTACATTCATAGAAGTTATTACCTTTTTTTCCATATACCCAACAAGTGTTTTGTTTAGAATTAGAATCTCTGGGTCTTTTGGACCTAGTTTTCTATCTTCTAGATTTTGGAAAATCTCTGTGAGATTTCGATCTATGGATTTTCTTAGATCTGTGCTCCTTCTTGATTTTATCGGGAGGGGTAATGAAACCAAAGTCTGGGCAGAAACTTCCTAATTCTCTTCTAGAGGAGGATTTCTCATTCTTAAGTTGGTGCCTGAGTTTCATATCAGTGCAGAGTTCAAGACCAACGTTGTTGATGATGCTGACCAGATCTCCGTAGGTCAGTTGGCTGTAAGAAATACGACCATCATTGCGGTCTTGGATTTTGGTTCTAACCTTATCAGCAAAGAGGGGTGGAAGACCACTTATGAAGCGTTCTTTCCAAAAATCCAAATGACAGTCTGGGCGAATCATGACTTTGCTGAGGAAGACATGTTTATACCTAATGAAATCATCTAAGGTAGGACAGTTGAGGTTGTTAAGAATTTGGAGGCTTCTATCTTGGAAGAGTTTGGGTTCGCCAATGAAATGCTTAGCGATATGATAGAGAAGTGTAGCACAAGCATCTTCTCTAGTGACTTGGGTAGGAACTTCAGAAGTTCCTTCAGTTTTAACAATAGTCTCTGTTGCCAAAGCATTGTAAATGAGTTGTTTGGTCTTATCATTGCAGTAGTTGTCCCACCAGTGTTTTAACATCCAGTGAATCCCGCAACAATCATACTGGCAGCTTCTTTATCAGTAGAGCTCCTTATTTTGTAGGCTGTAATGGCAACTCCCATCTTATGGAGCTTGTTGTAAATTTGATGCTCTTCCAGGCCATCAATATTCCATTCCGTAATGCTTCTTCCTTCATGAGAGGAGGTTGAAACGAAGGCATTTTCTTCATATTGAAGGTCAGGAAAGGAAGGCTTACTATGAAAGTTTTTCATATTACGAAAACGATCATTTGAAAGATTTAGAAGAGTTTTTTGATTTTTATCATCTTTAGAGGAGATGTTAAAATTGGAAAGTTGATCATTGATCTTGTCAAGGATATTTCCTGAGATTTCAAAGGTCTCTTTGAATTTTGGGAATTTTTCTCTAGAAAATTCATTGAGTTTGAAACCAGGATTAGATTCTATGGTTTGGCTCTGGGAGGAGGAAGGTATAGGTCTTCTACTGATGGAAGGTTTAGAATCTTCAATTTTTCTAGAGATAGTATGAAGAATTTGGTTGGAGTAATTTTTTTGTTCCACCAGGCGATCTATGTCAGCAGAGGTAACAAAAGAGGCTGACTTTTCACTCTTTTCTTTTAAAGGTGAGGCTCTAATAATAGTACCTACAACAAGAATGTTGATTCCTTCTAAAAGGGGTGTGATGGATTCAACAACTTTGTTAGACGTTGTATACCATTTGTTGATAATGACCTGAAGGGATTCCATTTGGTTTTTGATTTTGCCGGTCATTTCAAACCATTTAAAGAATTTGATTTCACAACCGATTCTTTTCATGTCTGCCATCCTGGAATCTCTGAAGGCTTCTCTCTGTTGAAGAGTATAGGTGGAAACATACCAGTTTCTCATAGGTTGGTTATCAGGATGAGTCCAGAGTTTTAAGAGGATTTCAGGGTCTGGAGTAAAAGATGCCCTGGTTTGGAGCATCTTTAGCCAGCCAGGCTTTGTAGCCAAAGTTGGTGCCATTTCACTGGCGGTGGGACTAGCAGGGGATTCTTGGAACTCCTAGTAGAAGACTTTAGGGATTTCTCCCAAAAAGTCTACCCCAGTAGCTTTACCCTTGTCATTGTTAATAGTGCTGGTATCAACTTCTTCTGTAGCTACTCCTTCAGTAGCTTCCTCCTCCGGGCTTTTTAAAGAAGCTTCTCTGGGATGAGGTCTAGAAGTACCTGAAGTTGAGGGACCAGACCATGAAGACCTTCGGTAATAGGTAGATCTGGTGATAGGATTGTCAAGAAATTTGAGTTCAATCGATCCATAAGGGAATTGAATGACTCTTTCAATTTGAGATATTTCTGAGTGAGACGAGAAAGGTTGGGTTATGGCATCAAAGTGCCAATCATTGCTGGAAAGTACATCTTGCCACTTGATAAGTCTAGGCACACAAATAGTACTATGTTCATGGTTGGCCTCCATAAGCATAGCTACACCTTTCTGGCTCTCAATTCGAGCCTTTGGTGCAATGGCGGTCTTCATCAGCCTATAGTAAACTCGATATATAATCGCTATTTCTCGAGTATTGGCTTTACTGTTAAGGTTCTTAGTTTTTACATTAAGTGTCAAGGAGTCCATGACATTAGGGTCATTAATGTCAATAGAGAAATCGGGGTAACAATTGAAATATACCGGGCCATCAGTCAGGTTACTCTGGACTACTCCTAGAAGAGAATCATCAAAATTAAGAAAGCGGTCATCTCTAAGGAGGAGACAAACAGGAATATTTAAGCCTTTTCTAAAGTGGTAAATCTTTTTAAAAGGTTCTTCTGGTATATTCCAGTTTTGAAGATCATTTTCAAGCTTAGCTATTTTAGTAGCTTGAGAATATAAATTAATACTGTTTAAAATATGTTGATTGTTTTCCAAATTTGAGAAGATATTGTCTTAAGGGCTTACAGTGCACAATTATTTAACAAGTAAAATAATATTCTTACAATATGCATGTTAACTAATAAAGAGAATTGTTAAACAAATCAAATACCCTAATCTAATGTTTCTAAGGGAGGTTATCTTGGTTTTACATCTGTTCTTTCCTAGAGTTATCTTGGCTACGGGATCACCATTAACAAGTCTAGACGCCCTCTTGGCTTAACGACCTTCAAATCGGGATAGCCAACGTATGCACCGGGAATTATTCGGCTACCTCACACACTTAGGAAAGAATGAATACCTCGCCCAGGTAAAGAAACAATTCATAGGGGCAAGATATATAAAACAATAATCTTATATAATCAAACATCCTTAAAATAAATTATTATAATACTACTTAAAATAATTTTTCCATTCCTTAGACATTATATGTGCTTAGCTTCTCATGCTAAGGACGTATACTGCCAACATGGCTTTGATACCAAGTAAAACGGATCGTAAGTATACTATAGAAAGTAGCAAAAGCAACCTTCTTGAGGACTTGGTCAGTAAGAATATTTGTTTCGATCTTGCCAAGTCTGGATTTTATATCTCTGATTTCTTCTTTAAGGTTAGAGACCTCGCTCCGAAGATCAGAGATGGAAGGCTCGGTATGACCTTCAAATCGATTCATGATTTGCTTCATACTGAATGGTTCGACTAAAGGTTTAGCTTTAGGTTTGTCAATGTGAAGGATAATGTTTTTAAGCTCTATTAAATAGCGCTTTCTGGATTCATCATCATTTATATGCTATACAATGTCAAAGAGGGCTTCTTTTAAGTCATTAGAAAGGACTCTGAGCCTAGGTGGAGTTTTGTCATAAATTTGATGCTCTGCCAGGCCATCAATGTTCCATTTAGTAATGCTTCTTCCTTCATGAGAGGAGGTTGAAAGGAAGGCATTTTCTTCATATTAAAGGTCAGGTGGAGTTTTGTCGCAGTCACAGAATGCTTCAGTGCAATTGCATTCTTTGCCTGATTGACTAGAATCTGAATCATATTCGATGTTGATATCTTCGTCATCACTGTATTCTTCAGAAGAATGGGGTGAAGAATCAGAGAAAGGTTCATCAAGAATAGAGAAGAGCTTTTCTTTAGTCTCTTCGTTAATACCAAGAAGATTCATCTTCTTCTGCTTGGTTTTGGATCTACATTCATTGGACTTATGACCTGTTTTTCCACATGTCCAACAAGTGTTTGGTTTAGAATTAGAATCTCTGGGTCTTTTTAACCTAGTTTTCTTTCTTCTAGATTTTGGAAAATCTCTGTGAGATTTGGATCTATGGATTTTCTTAGATCTGTGCTCCTTCTTGATTTTATCGGGAGGGGTAATAAAACCAAAGTCTTGGCAGAAACTTCATAATTCTCTTCTAGATGAGGATTTCTCTTTCTTAAGTTGGTGCCTTAGTTTCATATCAGTGCAGAGTTCAAGACCAACGTTGTTGATGATGCTGACCAGATCTCCGTAGGTCAGTTGGCTGTAAGGAATACGACCATCATTGCGGTCTTGGATTTTTGTTCTAACCTTATCAGCAAAGAGGGGTGGAAGACCACTTATGAAGCGTTCTTTCCAAAAATCCAGATGACAGTCTGGGCGAACCATGACTTTGTAGAGGAAGGCATGTTTATACCTAATGAAATAATCTAAGGTAGGACAGTTGAGGTTGTTAAGAATTTGGAGGCTTCTATCTTGGAAGAGTTTGGGTTTGCCAATGAAATGCTTAGCGATATGATAGAGAAGTGTAGCACAATCATCTTCTCTAGTGACTTGGGTAGGGACTTCAGAAGTTCCTTCAGTTTTAACAACAGTCTCTGTTTCCAAAGAATTCTAAATGAGTTGTTTGGTCTCATCATTGCAGTAGTTGTCCCACCAGTGTTTTAACATTTCGGTGAATCCCGCAACAATCATAATGGCAGCTTCTTTATCAGTAGAGCTCCTTATTTTTTAGGCTGTAATGGAAACTCCCATCTCATGGAGCTTGTTGTAAATTTGATGCTCTGCCAAGCCATCAATATTCCATTCAGTAATGCTTCTTCCTTCATGAGAGGAGGTTGAAAGGAAGGCATTTTCTTCATATTGAAGGACACGAAAGGAAGGCTTACTATGAAAGTTTTTCATATTATGAAAAAGATCATTTGAAAGCTTTAGAAGAGTTTTTTGATTTTTATCATCTTTAGAGGAGATGTTAAAATTGGCAAGTTGATCATTGATCTTGTCAAGAATATTTCCTGAGATTTCAAAGGTGTCTTTGAATTTTGGGAATTTTTCTCTAGAAAATTCATTGAGTTTAAAACCATGATTAGATTCTATGGTTTGGCTATGGGAGGAGGAAGGTATAGGTCTTCAACTGATGGAAGGTTTAGAATCTTCAATTTGTCTAGAGATAGTATGAAGAATTTGGTTGGAGTAATTGTTTTGTTCCACCACGCGATCTATGTCAGCAGAGGTAACAAAAGAGGCTGACTTTTCACTCTTTTCTTTGAAAGGTGAGGCTCTAATAATAGTACCTGCAACAGGAATGTATATTCCTTATAAAGGGGGTGTGATGGATTCAACAACTTTGTTAGACGTTGTATACCATTTGTTGATAATGACCTGAAGGGATTCCATTTGGTTTTCGATTTTGCCGGTCATTTCAAACCATTTAAAGAATTCGATTTCACAACCGATTCTTTTCATGTCTGCCATCCAGGAATCTCTGAAAGCTTCTCTCTGTTAAAGAGTGTAGGTGGAAATGTACCAGTTTCTCATAGGTTGGTTATCAGGATGATTCCAGAGTTTTAAGAGGATTTCAGGGTCTGGAGTAAAAGATGCCCTGGTTTGGAGCATCTTTAGCCAGCCAGGCTTTGTAGCCAAAGGTAGTGCCATTTCACTGGCGGTGGGACTAGCAGGGGATTCTTGGAACTCCTGGTAGAAGACTTTAGGGATTTCTCCCGACACGTCTACCCCAGTAGCTTTACCCTTGTCATTGTTGATAGTGCTGGTATCAACTTCTTCTGTAGCTACTCCTTCAGTAGCTTCCTCCTCCGGGCTTTTTTAAGAAGCTGCTCTGGGATGAGGTCTAGAAGTACCTGAAGTTGAGGGACCAGACCATGAAGACCTTCCGTAAGATGTAGATCTGGTGATAGGATTGTCAAGAAATTTGAGTTCAATCGATCCATCAGGGAATTGAATGACTCTTTCAATTTGAGATCTTTTTGAGTGAGACGAGAAAGGTTGGGTTATGGCATCAAAGTGCCAATCATTGCTGGAAAGTACATCTTGCCACTTGATAAGTCTAGGCACAAAGATAGTACTATGTTCATGGTTGGCCTCCATAAGCATAGTTACACCTTTCTGGCTCTCAATTCGAGCCTTTTGTGCAAGGGTGGTCTTCATCAGCCTATAGTAAACTCGATAGATAATCACTATTTCTTGAGTATTGGCTTTACTATTAAGGTTCTTAGTTTTGATATTAAGTGTCAAGGAGTCCATGACATTAGGGTCATTAATGTCAATAGAGAAATTAGGGTAACAATTGAAATATACCGGGCCATCAGCCAGGCTACTCTGGACTACTCCTAGAAGAGAATCATCAAAATTAATAAAGTGGTCATCTCTAAGGAGGACACAAACAGGAAGATTTAAGCTTTTTCTAAAGATAGGCTTGATAACAACTTGGACCAAACCAATATGTAAATAATTAAAATTATTTTTATAACGATTAATATCGTTAGCTTTTAGCAAACGAATAATTTCAAGGGAATTATTAATAGCAATAGTAGACTCACAAGTCTTGATATTAGATCTAGTAACAAAACTGAAATTACCTAAGTGGTAAATCTTTTTAAAAGGTTCTTCTAGTATATTCCAGTTTTGAAGATCATTTTCAAGCTTAGCTATTTTAGTAGCTTGAGAAGATAAATTAATACTGTTTAAAATATGTTGATTGTTTTCCATATTTGAGAAGATACTGTCTTAAGGGCTTACAGTGCAAAATTATTTAACAAGTAAAATAATATTCTTACAATAAGCATGTTACCTAATAAAGAGAATTGTTAAACAAATCAAAGACCCTAATCTAATGTTTCTAAGGGAGGTTATCTTGGTTTTTCATCTGTTCTTTTCTAGAGTTATCTTGGCTACGGGATCACCATTAACAGGTCTAGACACCCTCTTGGCTTAACGACCTTCAAATCGGGCTAGCCAACGTATGCACCGGGAATTTTTCGGCTACCTCACACACTTAGGAAAGAATGAATACCTCACACTAGGTAAAGAAACAATTCATAGGGGCAAGATATATAAAACAATAATCTTATATAATCAAACATCCTTAAAATAAATTATTATAATAATTCTTAAAATAATTTTGCCATGCCTTAGACAGTATATGTGCTTAGCTGCTCATGCTAAGGACGTATACTGCCAACATGGCTCTGAGCCTATAAGGCAGTATACGTCCTTAGCATGAGCAGCTAAGCACATATACTGTCTATGGCATGGAAAAATTATTTTAAGAAGTATTATAATAATTTATGGAAAAGGACGTTTGATTATATAAGATTATTGTTTTATATATCTTTCCCCTATGAATTGTTTCTTTACCTGGTGTGAGGTATTCATTCTTTCCTAAGTGTGTGAGGTAGCCGAATAATTCTCAATGCATACGTTGGATAGCCCGATTTGAAGGTCGCTAAGCCAAGAGGGCGTCTAGACCTGTTAATGGTGATGCCGTAGCCAAGATAACTCTAGGAAAGAACAGATGTAAAACCAAGATAACCTCCTTTAGAAACATTAGATTAGGGTCTTTGATTTGTTTAACAATTCTCTTTATTAGTTAACATGCTTATTGTAAGAATATTATTTTACTTGTTAAATAATTTTGCACTGTAAGCCCTTAAGACATTATCTTCTCAAATATGGAAAACAATCAACATATTATAAACAATATTAATTTATCTTCTCAAGATACTAAAATAGCTAAGCTTGAAAATGCAAAACTTGAATATACCAGAAGAACCTTTTAAAAAGATTTACCACTTAGGTAATTTCAGTTTCGTTACTAGATCTAATATCAAGACTTATGAGTCTACTATTGCTATTAATAATTCCCTTGAAATTATTCATTTTCTAAAAGCTAACGATATTAAGTATACTATAGAAAGTAGTATAATATTTAGAGAAATATGAAAACTTACAAATTTATTTATTGCATAAGAAGTACAGCGGATTGCATTTTACAAAGGAGAGAAGAAAGTTTCAGAATATTAGGCTAAATTTTTTGATGCCTCTTCTTACTAAATGTTTGTTCTTTTATAGAATAAGGATACATAAGGGAGTGTATCTTCAATGTACACTTGGAGGGTTGAGATTTTGCAGACACTATAGTGAAGGATGATAGCTTCCTTTTAGGAACAGTAAGTTGCCTCTTGGGAAAAGTAGATTCCTTTTAGGAACAGTAAGTTGCCTTTTGGGAAAAGTAATTCTGATTCTTTGAATCTCTACTTTTTCCAAAAGGTCATTCTCCTGTTCTTAATAGGGGTCTAGATAGGCTGCTGCTATTCCCGTAGGGTCTAGCATGTCCCCATTATCAGTTTCTTCTGTAGCTTCTTCTAAGAGAAGCATAATGTCTTCGTCATTTGTCTGATCATTATCCATCTCTTGGAGGGCCTTCTTTAATCTTTCTTTGAGCACATTCTTTGATGGAGAGATTGTTGACGTTTTTGGTGATGTTTTAGCTGGAGTCTTGGACACCACTTTAGGGATCCATCCTTGAATTTTGATCTCTTTAGAGAGATATTTGATTCGGTCTAACTCTGTCTTGGCAAAGTTCCATGATATAATATAAGAAATTCTCTTTTAAATAAAGTATTTACACATTTTAATGTGTTCTGAGAGTGTGGACATTTCTTCTTTGACTTGAAATTCATCAAATCTTTTGAGAAATTGATGGGGAACAATATCTCTATTTCCTCCAAAACAGTTCCACCATTCGTATAACCACCTGGGGATGACTGATTTAACCATTTCTTGACAATATTTGACAAACCAAGTATGCCCTGGCCTGATATATAGGAAATTAAACCATGCATTTTCGTAGTCATGCCAATTATAATTTTGTGGCTTATGAGGACTAGACAATACTATGGGAGTAAGGAGGTGGTTTTTATACCATTCTGATGGAGATAAGACCCACTTGATAGTGAATCTAGAAAAACTGATAATTTCTGGATTCTTTTCACTCATGGTGTGTTCGATAATAAAAGACTCTGTGTCTGTCATTATGGCTTCAAAATACCTTTGAGTTTTAAACGTATTATTTGTATCCACAAAATTGTCAGGCAAATATACTGGCCTGATAAGACTAGGAATCGGAGTTCCTTCGTATTGTTTGTCTATTGCCAGTATTGGCAAAACTTGCTTTGTCAAGAAGTCAAATTCTTCTTTTGGAGGAGTTGTATCAGGGCTTTTCCCTGTCATTGGTTTAACTGCCTGTGCGAAGGTCTCTGGGGCCTTCATTGGTTAGCTTTCTTTGGTTTGTACCATAGAATATGATGCTCCTTGATCAAACTTTTGATTGATTAGTTTGGTCGGTGTAGGACCTGGCAATTTTGGGTATTCTGCTAAAGCAGTATACCTATTCTGGAATTCCATCCTGGGATTTGCTCCTGCTGGAATTGGTGACCTCTGGGGTAATTTTGAGAGAGGGAGTTCGAATGATCTAGCCATTTGATGTGGTCTCTGTGGTGGATCTGGCTTCTAAGGCCTCATACTGGGCCTCATTGTTTGCCTGTAGAAATTCTCTTGTTAAGAAATCTGGGAGGGAATTTCCTTCTCCTTTTATAAAGTTAATTTGAAAATCAAAGCTAGATAGTAGAGCTTGCCATTTATCAAATATTTGTTTTGAAACAAGGTTTTTCACATCTTTTTGTAAAATTTCTTTAGCAGATTTGCAATCTACTCTAAGTAAAAATTCTTTGTTAACCAAGTCGTCTTGAAATTTAGTGATACATAGCACTATGGATAAGACTTCCTTTTTAACAGTAGAATAATTCTTTTAGGGGGAATTCCAGATTCTTGAAGTAAAATGAACAAGTTGTTCCCTCGACTCAGGGACAATTCTTTGTTTGAGGATTCCTCCATAACCAATGTCCAAAGCATCAGTTTCAACAATCATAAAAGCATTAGGGTTTGGGATTCCTAAACAAGGGATGGTTTGTACTAAAGCTTTAACATGGATGACAGCTTGAGTTTGTTCAGTACTCCAAGGGACTGGATTTTTTCTTAACCTTTTATAGAGAGGTTCACAAATTTGTCTAAATTTTGGAATGAAGTCAGCAACATAATTTAGACTTCCTAGAAATCTTTGAAGTTGGGTCTTATCAGGGATTTCATTGAGAAACTTGGAAGAGAACTCTATGGCTCTGCAGATAGGTTTATAAGCCCTTTGGTAAAGGTCATGACCTAAAAACCTAATGGTAGTTTGAAAGAGCTTAATTTCTTTTGCGCTAACAACTAAACCATTGTTTTTAACAATTTTAAAGAAAGTATTGAGCTGTTTGAAATGAGAATCAATGTTCTCGGAGAATATTAACACATCATCTATGTAAACAATAGACATATAACTGTAATCATTGAATATAGAATTCATGATGTTTTGAAATTCAGAGGGGGCATTCTTGAGCCCAAAAGGTATGACATTCCATTCATACTGTCCGAACGGAACATTAAAAGCAGTTTTATATTTATCTTTTTCAGAGATTTGGATTTGCCAAAAACCTGATTTCATATCAAACTTGCTATATAACTTAGCTTTGTAAGTTCTTTTCAAAAGATCCCTTTTGTTAGGAATTGGATACCTGATCCATGTTAGGACGGCATTAAGAGGTCTATAGTTTATAACCAATCTTGGTGCTCCTCTTTCTTTTTCTGCATTTTTATTTACATAAAAGGCAGAGCAACTCCAAGGAGATTTTGAAACCCTGATGATTTTATTTTGTAAAAGAATATCCATTTCATTTTTACAGAAATCCATCATTTCGTGATTCATCTGAATGGACCTAGCTTTGGTAGTTATGCCCTGTTCAATGAATCCTTCAATGTATGGGAGCTCAACAATGTGCTTTTTTCTTTCCCAAAAAGCATTAGGGAAATCAGAACATATTTCTTTTTCAAATTGGTTTTGAAGATTAGCAATTTTAGTAACTATCTCCGGGGTTTTTAAAATCTGCTTGGTTTTCTTAGAGTGAATTTCATCTCTTAAAAAGGTGATATGTTGAGAAAGATTATTGATACGGAAAACAGTTTTTTCTCGTATAAAATTACTCTCATCTTGTGAAAGGATTTTAACAAAAGGAAAATGTAATTCTTTTCTGAGAATAGACGTAATAATACCATTTAAATTGGTACAATAAGGCTTTATCTGAGTGATAAAAGGAATTCCTAAAATGACATCTTCATTGATATCCTCAGTAATAATAAAATCATGTGTCAAACAAATACCATTATTGCAAATATGAGATTTTGAAAGTTTGTAATTAATTCTTAAAAGTTCTCCTGTAGCGGAGTATAATTTGGAAGTACTTTTTTGCAAATACTGAGTAGGAACAATACCTTTTACTATGCAGTTACGATCTGCACCACTGTCAAGTAGAGCAATTTTGTTAATAACAAAATGTTTATTAACAACAATACGGATATGTATATGATGACTCTAGGGTCTGACAGAAGATAAGACAGTTAGCCCAACAATTGCAGAGGTAGATGCGAAGTCACTAGTCTTAGTGAAGATTGGTTCTGCAAGGTGGTCACTTTCCTGGATGGTTTCTTGATCAGATTCGAGATCCTGAAAAGCAACCTTCTTGAGGACTTGGTCAGTAAGAATATCTGTTTCGATCTTGCCAAGTCTAGTTTTTATATCTCTGATTTCTTCTTTAAGGTTAGAGACTTTGCTCCGAAGATCAGAGATGGAAGGCTCGGTATGACCTTCAAATCGATTCATGATTTGATTCATACTGAACGGTTCGACTAAAGGTTTAGCTTTAGGTTTGTCAGTGTGAAGGATAATGTTTTTAAGGTCTATTAAATAGCGCTTTCCGGATTCATCATCATTGATATGAAGGACGATGTCAAAGAGGGCTTCTTTTGAGTCATTAAAAAGGAATCTGAGCCTAGGTGGAGTTTTGTCGCAGACACAGAATGCTTCAGTGCAATTGCATTCTTTACCTGATTGACTAGAATCTGAATCATATTCGATGTTGATATCTTCGTCATCACTGTATTCTTCAGAAGAATGGGGTGAAGAATCAGAGAAAGGTTCATCAAGAATAGAGAAGAGCTTTTCTTTGGTCTCTTCGTTAATACCAAGAAGATTGATCTTCTTCTGCTTGGTTTTGGATCTACATTCATTGGACTTATGACCTGTTTTTCCACATGTCAAACAAGTGTTTGGTTTAGAATTAGAATCTCTAGGTCTTTTGGACCTAGTTTTCTTTCATCTAGATTTTGGAAAATCTCTGTGAGATTTGGATCTATGGATTTTCTTAGATCTGTGCTCCTTCTTGATTTTATCGGGAGGGGTAATGAAACCAAAGTCTGGGCAGAAACTTCCTAATTCTCTTCTAGAGGAGGATTTCTCATTCTTAAGTTGGTGCCTGAGTTTCATATCAGTGCAGAGTTCAAGACCAACGTTGTTGATGATGCTGACCAGATCTCCGTAGGTCAGTTGGCTGTAAGAAATACGACCATCATTGCGGTCTTGGATTTTGGTTCTAACCTTATCAGCAAAGAGGGGTGGAAGACCACTTATGAAGCGTTCTTTCCAAAAATCCAAATGACAGTCTGGGCGAATCATGACTTTGCTGAGGAAGACATGTTTATACCTAATGAAATCATCTAAGGTAGGATAGTTGAGGTTGTTAAGAATTTGGAGGCTTCTATCTTGGAAGAGTTTGGGTTCGCCAATGAAATGGTTAGCGATATGATAGAGAAGTGTAGTACAAGCATCTTCTCTAGTGACTTGGGTAGGAACTTCAGAAGTTCCTTCAGTTTTAACAATAGTCTCTGTTGCCAAAGCATTGTAAATGAGTTGTTTGGTCTTATCATTGCAGTAGTTGTCCCACCAGTGTTTTAACATCCAGTGAATCCCGCAACAATCATACTGGCAGCTTCTTTATCAGTAGAGCTCCTTATTTTGTAGGCTGTAATGGCAACTCCCATCTCATGGAGATTGTTGTAAATTTGATGCTCTGCCAAGCCATCAATATTCCATTCAGTAATGCTTCTTCCTTCATGAGAGGAGGTTAAAAGGAAGGCATTTTCTTCATATGTAAGGTCACGAAAGGAAGGCTTACTATGAAAGTTTTTCATATTATGAAAACGATCATTTGAAAGCTTTAGAAGAGTTTTTTGATTTTTATCATCTTTATAGGAGATGTTAAAATTGGAAAGTTGATCATTGATCTTGTCAAGGATATTTCCTGAGATTTCAAAGGTGTCATTGAATTTTGGGAATTTTTCTCTAGAAAATTCATTGAGTTTGAAACTAGGATTAAATTCTATGGTTTGGCTATCGGAGGAGGAAGGTATAGGTCTTCTACTGATGGAAGGTTTAGAATCTTCAATTTGTCTAGAGATAGTATGAAGAATTTGGTTGGAGTAATTGTTTTGTTCCACCACGCGATCTATGTCAGCAGAGGTAACAAAAGAGGCTAACTTTTCACTCTTTTCTTTGAAAGGTGAGGCTCTAATAATACTACCTGCAACAGGAATGTTGATTCCTTCTAAAGGGGGTGTGATGGATTCAACAACTTTGTTAGACATTGTATACCATTTGTTGATAATGACCTGAAGGGATTCCATTTGGTTTTCAATTTTGCCGGTCATTTCAAACCATTTAAAGAATTCGATTTCACAACCGATTCTTTTCATGTCTGCCATCCAGGAATCTCTGAAGGCTTCTCTCTGTTAAAGAGTATAGGTGGAAACGTACCAATTTCTCATAGGTTGGTTATCAGGATGAGTCCAGAGTTTTAAGAGGATTTCAGGGTCTGGAGTAAAAGATGCCCTGGTTTGGAGCATCTTTAGCCAGCCAGGCTTTGTAGCCAAAGGTGGTGCCATTTCACTGGCGGTGGGACTAGTAGGGGATTCTGGGAAATCCTAGTAGAAGACTTTAGGGATTTCTCCCGAAAAGTCTACCCCAGTAGCTTTACCCTAGTCATTGTTGATAGTGTTGGTATCAACTTCTTCTGTAGCTACTCCTTCAGTAGCTTCCACCTCCGAGATTTTTGAAGAAGGTGCTCTGGGATGAGGTCTAGAAGTACCTGAAGTTGAGGGACCAAACAATGAAGACCTTCGGTAAGAGGTAGATCTGGTGATAGGATTGTCAAGAAATTTGAGTTCAATCGATCCATCAGGGAATTGAATGACTCTTTCAATTTGAGATCTTTCTGAGTGAGACGAGAAAGGTTGGGTTATGGCATCAAAGTACCAATCATTGCTTGAAAGTACATCTTGCCACTTGATAAGTCTAGGCACAAAGATAGTACTATATTCATGGTTGGCCTCCATAAGCATAGTTACACCTTTCTGGCTCTCAATTTGAGCCTTTGCTGCAAGGGTAGTCTTCATCAGCCTATAGTAAACTCGATAGATAATTGCTATTTCTCGAGTATTGGCTTTAGTGTTAAGGTTCTTAGTTTTGACATTAAGTGTCAAGGAGTCCATGACATTAGGGTCATTAATGTCAATAGAGAAATTGGGGTAACAATTGAAATATACCGGGCCATCAGCTAGGTTACTCTGGAGTACTCCTAGAAGAGAATCATCAAAATTAAGAAAGCGGTCATCTCTAAGGAGGACACAAACAGGAATATTTAAGCCTTTTCTAAAGAGAGGCTTGACAACAACTTGGACCAAACCAATATGTAAATAATTAAAATTATTTTTATAACAATTAATATCGTTAGCTTTTAGCAAACGAATAATTTCAAGAGAATTATTAATAGCAATAGTAGACTCACAAGTCTTGATATTAGATCTAGTAACGAAACTGAAATTACCTAAGTGGTAAATCTTTTTAAAAGGTTCTTCTGGTATATTCCAGTTTTGAAGATCATTTTCAAGCTTAGCTATTTTAGTAGCTTGAGAAGATAAATTAATACTGTTTAAAATATGTTGATTGTTTTCCATATTTGAGAAGATACTGTTAGTGACTGCAATATAGTTCCTCCCTCCTTGTTCTTTACGACCTCATGGCTAGTCTTGGAGATCATAATGGTCTAGCCAGCGTGGTCCTCGCGATCGCGAAGAAGGACCCCTGACTATATATATAGTCCCCTCTTCATTTTCATCACTCCAAAACCATTATCCTCCATTATTAATAGCCCCAAGCTTCCCAAAACTCAGTGTTGCTTCATTCCAAAGTGCTAGGGTGTTATTTTTTTGTCTGTGATCATTTCCTTATCTCCAATTCGGTAAGTTTCCTTGTTAGTTTCAATAATTCTCCTCTTTGATTCCTTAAGTTATCCTCTTAGTTTATGGGTTGTTTCAGCCTTCTTTGATGGTCCATTTCCGCTCATTCTTGGAGCATGAACTCTTGGGAATATTGGGATCATCATGGTGTTATTATTTTGGCTTCGGGTTGTGGGGCCCATGGGCCCCTTGTGACCTGAATTTTGACCCGACTATACTTTTATCAATATGAGTATCATTAGTTTTATTTTAACGCATAAATTATCTTCTTGATAGTGTGATTGCTTATCGGGACTTCTCGGAGTAGTTCGGGCTTTGACATCGTCATTCTAGCAGCTTGTCATCAGAGGAAAGATAGGTTACGATCTTCTCTATATTAGACTTTGCATATATAGGCTATAACTATACTACTAGCATCATTGGATTGGGTTTACTTAGCTTGGCACCCCAGACCTTGTCCACTACCTTTCTGTCCATCTTATTTCACTCGTATCGTTGTAGTATTTGTTGTAGTTGGTAGTATTACCCTTGTTCCTGTGTGGCCTTGTATTTGACTCTGGACCATAGAAGGTGTGTTATTTGGGAATGTCTATTTGTCCCGGACATTGATATTATGACTGTAGAGCTGGTTATCTATGGTGTAGAGCGATTAGAGTCTGTGCACGACCGATAGGTTGATTATGAGCCATTGGGCTATTGTTTGCATTTGGCATACCATTATCATCCATATAAATAGATTTTCTGCATATTTTACTACTATTTTTGTTGCGGGCCTACTATAAATAGTTTTCTAAAAACTTACATGGCCCCGAGGGCCCATTTTCGGTAAAGATGGTTATGAAAGGGTTTGGAACTTATTTTTATGGATCTTCTTGGGGTAAGAGAGACTAAAGGATGATTTATTACCATTTTTCATACTTATACTAGACTCGACTGAGCCGTAGTGCTAGACATGTTTTACTACTGATTTGAGACGATACTAGACTCGGTCGAGCCGAGTGAAAAACTTGATTCTACAACTATTTTAGACCCAGATACACCCTGGGCACCCTTTAAGGGGGTTTTGAGATTTATTTTACTGATCTGGACCTGGATAGACTATGGGCACTCATTTTGAGATTTTTGGTTACTAGTTTGGATCCGAATATACTCTAAGTGGTTATACTTTAGATTATGAGATTTAGTATGTGGTCGAGAACCTCCATGGACCTTGTCGATCTAGAATAGAGGCTATATGCTGAGTGTGCCGGAGGAGGGGTATGTGGTATATTTTAGGTATATGGGTGTTTCTTTCCGTGAATCCTACCTTCAAGGTCTATCAACGCTGGAGGAGGTACATACAGTACTACGGTTAGACCTGGTTTCACACTATTGCATCATATCATTCATTTTTGCACAATTATACCCTTGTTTCCTATTTATTGAGTGTACGCTCCGATAGTATGGGATGTAAGAGGGTTTATTTTAACTTTTATGTGTTCCTCGGGTGTATGGGCGCCCATTGAGACTTTACATAGATTTATTCTTATTATTATCCTATTGTATTACTGGTTCGTTCTTTAGTTACTTGTGGGTTTATTTGATCATCCTTACCTTGTGTGATTCGCTGCTAGCATGTCTATGTTCAGTTACTTTCCCTCCTTCCCTTTTTACTTGAGGTTACCGGTATACTGCCTATTTCTTAAACTCTTTTTATATTTATTATTGTTGCAATAACCCCAGGTGAGCTCTCCTTTCCTTCACCTGTGTTTTGTGTTATATATATATATATATATCTTCAGTGGCTAGCATAGCTTGATTGTACTCTCTGGTATTCCATTTATGCTAGTTTCCATGTACTATTCTTTTTTTTCTTCCATGACTATCTTCTTTCATTTTGCTATTTATTGCTTTTATATCGTATATGCACTCAGTCAGCCTATGATGCCTACTGGGTACTCGTTGCTTTGTAATTGGTGTTCATACTACACTCTGCATCTTCCTGGTACAGATCCTAGTGTGGACTATCATTGTTGACTCGTGGAGACTCGTGCGGATTGCTTTTGAATCATCTGAGATAGAGGGTGAGCTCCTAGCTGTCGGAGCTTAGCTTTTATCTCCTTTTTTGTATTATGTACTCTTTTGTTATTCAGAGATAGATGCATATATTCTTTTGGACCTTATTGTACTATGTTTATACAGTAGCGGCTCTTATACTGTGATAGCAGTTCGTGGGATGGTTTAGTTTTCCTATATATATATATATTTTTGTTGCTCATTTCTTTATTTTATCTCTTGCTTCTGCTTATACGTTGTTCTTCTGCATTCTTGTTATATAGTAGACCATTACTAACTATTCTAGGCTACAGGGATGAATACGCTTACAGGGGGTTGTAGGTGCCATCATGATCTGAGAAATTGGATCGTGACAGATGCCGACCTCTACCAAATTGACCGCCATCCTAACCACCTGTCTTTCCATGCTTGGCACCACCTTTACTAGGGACACCACCTCCTCTTATCGGTGGCTACACTGCTCTTAAAGGCTGAGCGGCTGACTGAACTATACCCTGCTGGGGGCACTCTCTGGAAAAATGACCAATGATATTACACTTATAACAAGGCCCTGAAGGTCGACCCTGTCAAGATGAACTGGCTGAACGTGTATGGCCACCATGGCCTGATGCCCCAAATAATGTACCCCAGGATGACTGACTACTGTAACCGTGTTGACTACCATAACTCTGATCAAACTGAGGCCCACATAAAGTTTGAAGTGATTCCGGAACTAGCCGGCTAGAATGACCCTGATGCTGTTGTGGCTGATATCCTCGGACCCACTGACCTGAACCTCTACCACTGGAGCAGGAACCACTGTATCTGCCCTAATGGCATGGCCTCTTATCTCTGGCACCGTGGTTCCTGTGATGCAAATGCTCCAAGGAGGTGGCATGGTCCGCTATAGCCTGAAACAATCACGCACTAGCAACTAGTATCTCTACAGTCTGTTAAAGTCAGTCCTTAACCCTCAAACAAATCGTCGAACCTTTTCTGGCTCTGTAGGAATGATCATAACCCCAAATAGAGTCAATCGATGAAAACGGGTCTCATACTTAGACATTGTCATAGATCCCTACGTCAATTAGGTGAACAACTCTCTACGGCGCTCACGGTCACTCTGAGGAAAGAACTTTTCCATATAGGCCGCATAAAACTCTCTCCAAGTCAACTGAGGAGACTGAGACGGTCTCCAAGCTACCTGGGACCTCCACTAAAGCTTAGTTTGGCCCTTCGGCTGATAGGTAGTATAACCCACTCCGTAAGTATCCAATAGACTAAGATGATGAAGAATCTCCTTGCAGGTAGAAATAAAGTCATAAGCATACTGTCTGGGAGAACTGGAGAACCTCGGCAGGGATAATCTCAGAATCGGCCCAAAGCCTTCTGCTCTGACTATGTCATTATTAGGCAAGGAGCAGGAGGCTGAGCGATTGTAGGCACAGACAAAACCTTTGCATGGGGAGCCGCAGTAGAAAGTTGTGCTTCAGAACTCTGAACACCCAGGGCTACCCCCTGAGCAAATGTCTGGTCCATATAAGAAGGCTGACCCCCAACCATACTCAACAACTGAAGAAGCACACTCCAGATATCTGGTGTAATAGGTGGGGTGGTGTTGATACTTATGCTGCTACTAGCCCTGGTGGGAACTGGGCGGCCCCATGGTCTATGGGTTTTTGGTTCGGAACTGGCATAGGCTCATACTCGGCCTCAAGAGCTCTAACAGGTGCCGCTGCTCAGGCACGTCCTCGACCTCTACCTCTACAGCCACCCCGGACCTTAGCTGAAGTCAGGTGTGCTGGTGCCTAAGACTCGCTCTCATCCGCTGCTGAAGATCTCATACGATCCATCTGCAAAAGAGTGAAAGGAACCAAGATATTCCAAGAAACCATCTAGGATAAGACACACGATATAGAAGCAAGAAAAGAGTCATGTTTCCTAATATGCCATTGTAGCCTCTAGAAGATTGGGTACAAACATCTCTTCCCCGATCCACAAGACTCTACTAGATATTGGCCTCTATAACGATGACACTGGTGAACCTAGGCTCTGAAACCAAGTTGTCACAACACAATTTCTCATGTCATGATTGCACCTACAACCCCCATGTAGGCTTACTAATCCCCATAGTCCCGAATGGTTAGTAATGGCCTTCTAGCTAAGTAAGCACGCAGAAGAAGCATAATAAGCAGAAGTAAGATAAAGGAAATGAAATGGAAGGAAGAAATCAAGATATATATATAGAGAGAGAAACTACACAGTCCCACGACCAGGTATCAAGAGTGCAGGAGCCACTAATAAAAAACAGAGTACAAGAGAATCAAAAGTAAAATATACAAGTGCCTATGAATATACAAAAGATCCAACTGCCAAAAAAAGAGATATAGCTAAGCCCCGATAGCCAGAAGCTCACCCTATGTCTTAGATGTCAAGATCTGTACAAGTCCGCGCATCAACAGAGATGGCCCACACTAGGATCTGCACTAGGAAGATGCATAAGTGTAGTATGAGCATCAATTGCAAAGCAATGGGTACCCATTAGGCATCATAGGCCGACTAAGCATATATAAAATATAAAAGCAGTTAGTAGCAGATAACAAAGAAAAGGTCACAGAAGAAAACAAAAAAAAGTACGTGAAATCTAGCAACAGCAAGAAGGCATAAAAGAATGCAAGTAAGATATGCTAGCCACAGAAAATATATCACAGAACACCAGTGGAAAGAGTAGAGAATGCACCTGGATCCTTGTAACGACAATGTATACAGAAATTTTAATGAACAGGGCGATTCACTCTTTATGAAGTGGAATGCACTCATTATATCATAAATATAAAATTCAGTATAGTGCCCAGGTAGACATGCAGACCGAGTACGTTTCAGGGAGGTCTACCGCTAACCTCAAAGGACAGAAAGGAAAGAAAGGCAACTAAAACATAAGCATGCTAATAATACAACTCACAAGGTAATGATGGTCATGAGTAAGCCAGTAGGTAACAATAACAGGAGTAAGTAAACTAATCTGCCTACAATCCTAACGAGCACCCATACACTCGAGGAATACATACAAGTGAAAACAAACCCTCCTGCATCCCACACTACCAGAGCGTACACTCAGAAAATAGCAAACAAGGATGGAACCGTGCAAATAATGAATTATGTGATATGCCATACAAGTGGTATCGTATGCACCTCCTCTGTCTCTTATAGGCCCAGTAGGTAGGACCTATGGAAGGTTTCCCCCGTATACCTTTACTCCCTCGTATACCCCTCCTCTGGCACTCTCGCCCCGTATCCCCTAGTCCAGATTAGCAAAGGTCCATGGAGGTCTCTGACACCATATACAAACTCTCAGTATCTCAATATACGTTCCTAGAGTCTATCCGGGTCTAAAATAAGTAATAAAACCATGTATAGCACTCCAACTCAGCCGAGTCTAGTGTCATCTCAAAATCAGTTATAAAATCATGTCTAGAACACCGGCCAGTAGAGCCCAGTATTAGATCAAAATCAGTAGTAAAAATCATTTCTAGCACTCCATCCCAATCGAGTCTAGTATCAGCTCAAAATCAGTAGTAAAAATCATGTCTAGCACTCCGGCCTAGCAGAGTCTAGAATCAGTGTGAAAATCATCGTTAAATCTCTTTTAACTCAAGAAAATCCATAAAACCAGTTTTAAAACCATTTATAACTGAAAATGGTCCCTCGGGGCCATGCATGGAAAACTTGTGATAGTCAGGCCCGCAGCCATGTAGTAGTAAACCAATGTAGAAAAATCTCTTTTCATGATAACAATGATATGATCAAATGCAACCAACAGTTAACAATTAACCCATCGGCCCTGCACAAGGTGAATCCGGTCTATAACATAAATAATCAGGTCATAATCGCAAATCCATATTGGGGACTCATGGACACTTCCCAAATTTCCTACCATCTATGGTCCAAAGGCAAATACAAAGGTCACACTGGGTCGCTAGGGCAATACTACAAAACTAGCTCAAACACTAAAGAAAATGAAGTATAGTAGAGAAAAAGGAATCGGACAAGGTCTGGGGGTACCAACCTAGTAAACCCAACTCAAAGATGCTAAATAGTACATTATATTTTTTATAAGCAAAGTTTAAGATAGGTAAGTAGTAAAAAACTTGACGTCCGATGATAAGCAGCTAGAAAGATGTCGCTCGAGCCCAAACTTCTCTGAGAAGCCCCGAGACACAATCAAACATTCAAAAACATAGCCTACTCAACAATACAAAGCTAACGATATGCATAGTTCTAATAATTTAGCTAGGCTGAAATCTGAGTCAAATGCAGGTATGTGGGCCCCACAACCCAAACTAGAAAACAAAAATTACCACGAGGTTCTCAACTGCCGGGATCACATGCTCAGAAATTGGGCATAATCCGGGTAAGAAAAGGGCCTAAAACAGCCTGACAAAGAAAAGGAATTTAAAAAGGGAAAAGGGCCTAAAACAGCCTGACAAAGAAAAGGAATTTAAAAAGGGAAAACTTACATAATCAAGAATAATGACAGAGAATTATGCACCATGGAAAGAGGGAACAAGGTCAACAAGATAAAACACCCTTCTCAATAGATGAATACTCCCAAACATGTAACTAAAACACAAGAAGCAACCCAAAATTAAGTTCAAAATCAACCATGGAAGGTTAGCCATGGCTATGGAGAAATTGGAGAAGAGGGACTTACCAAATCAAAGAAGTAAATGATAAAGTCCACCAACCAATGAGTTCCCATGGCTAGGATATGATTTTGTACAAGTTTTGGTGAGAGAAATGGGTTTAGAGTGAGAGAGGAAATGGGAAATGAGGCTGAAAATTCGAGGGAACCAACTTTTATATTACAAGTCATAGAGCAGCGCGATCGCGGTCGCCAGGTGTGATCGTTCTAAAGGAGGCAACAGGAGAACTGGAGCGATCGTGCTAAATGAGCAACACGAGCACTGGCATGATCGCGGTGCCTTGGAGAGATTGCGTTGAAGAAGAAAAGTGTCAAGGGAGCGATCGTGCAAAGCACTGCTCTGCTATAAAAAAATTAGCAATTAGAAAACTCCCACGAGGGGTTCCAGGCACAATCAAAATCAGATACACACAAATCAAACATGTAACTAGAGTGGAAACAAAACAAAATCGACAAAACTTTCATACGAGGTTGTCTCGATTAAATGATGACCCAAGTCAACACTTGCAAATTTTAATTGAACACCCAAAATGAGCCTGGTTCACCCGAGATCCAAACCAACTACCTACCTAACCCTAACTCAACATTCTAGAGCTGATGGAATCGTCTGATTTTAGATCGATGCTCCGATCATAAAAAGTCAACCAAAGTCAAATTTCCAACTCCAACAAGGCAAAAAGCTCAGAAAGTGAGATAAAACCATACCAAAATCCCTCATTCCCTGATCAAGGGTCCAATCAGACAAAAATCCATGCTCGGAAGCTAACAGAAATGTTAAAATTTGATTCTGAGCATGCTTGCTAAGAATTTTGACTGAAGTCAATGATTTCCTAAGTTAAAGCTTTGAAGCAGAGAAATAGTTATAAAGACCTAACAAATGGCCCGGACACCGAACCACCGGTCCTAGCATGTCTTAAATGACTTGGGGCTGCTATAGGCAAGCTCTACTAGTGCAAAAAAGGAAAAAGTGCAACCAAAAGGGTCATTACACACGTCATGCCATTCGTTACACCTTCTCAAAAAGCCTCAAAAATTCTTATTATCCTTCTTACTTTAATTATATGCATATCCTAGCCACCACACATCTAATTCCTCTTACGATAAGTTTGGCAACAACAACACAATTGCTAACACTTGGCATTGACAAGACCACATACACCCATTATCACCACTTGCCCGTTAAAAATTATTTATTCATTGATATCAAGTCTATCATTATGATTTATAAATTCTCAACCACAGCCTATGTCAAACCAGCAACAAAGCACGTTAGTTCATATAACTTAGTTTTCAGAATGAGAAATCAATTAAGGACTCAACCAGCCAATTAAGCCCTATTTGCATTCTTCAAGGTAATACAACTCCATAGAAATTATTAACTCAGTGATCAAGTAATCACCACATCTTTGTATGTAAATCAGAAATATAGACATAGCAATATTCCATGGTTAAGGGCATATAAATCACCCAAATAAAGACACATTAAGTCATATGAATATTGCAAATATAAAATGGTGCCACAACATAACATGGATTTGTGTCCATACCATCTCTCAGACATATAGTCTCTGTATCTCATAAGTCTCAATGTAGTCATATCACTCACTCAAAACACTCATCTATAAACACATGCTAAGGGACTTATTTCTGCCTAACTAATCATGACCAATGGGGGAAACCCTAGGGACCATGTATCATACTGACATGGTACCCGCTCAACCATATAACCACATATTCGTAAGCTCACATTAGACTCGAGCCACTCAATAGTAGAATCGTATGTATATTATTGCTTTTTCTATATATCTCAGTATGTCCTCATCTAAATTGTCTCTCAGAATAATGTCAGAAGTGCACAATCATTAACAGGTACACTTCATATTCATAATTCATTTAAGACAAGATTCAAACAATTATACAGCTTTTTCATACAAGCATTATCAATCCAAACAAGTAATCACCTTAACAATTATGTTCGAAAATCAACCAATATGTTATCAATCCAAACACATATTAGAGACTATATTAAGTATAAATCCACGTAAACACATCACAAGTTTATCTTGATGAATCAAAGACATTTCCTTATCAAGGGTTATTACTCCCGTTTCTATTCTTGAAAACCCATTATTGACTTGATTATTATAATCCTGAATACCACACCATTAGTCATATTACTAAAATCATTGTCAATATTCATACATAATGCCACCTATAGTTGCTCACCTTATTCTTACTAATTATACATCATCATTCTAGTCATATCCTTCTCCCGTAAGTTTAACTTTCTATAAAAATACCACCAACACATAATCCCTACGAAGTAATCACACAAGCAATAGTATATACACAATAAATTTATCATTCTTGCCCATCTCCCCAACCCTTAAGATTAATTATTTAGGTTTGTTACTCACCATCTATTTCCCATGTTTGCATTAGTCTTAGTTACATTAAGTCATACCATGTCAATCATATTCAAATAATTATATACATAACCCTTAGTCATGTAGGCCTTTCATGTTTATTACAAGCAATATCAACCCAAACTCCATGCTCAGAGGATTAATCATATTGTCTCCATGTATATATGAATTTTGGACCTTTGTACTCCTGATGTAGTTCGACTCTTATACGCTTTGATACCTGATTTTTGGTTTGGCTTAGTTTTCACATTTTATATGTATTACTCTTATTATCTATTTTCTTCTCCTTATGCCCTTGCTTCCTCCTATTTACCGAATCTTTCGCTTAAACTGTTAGAAGGTAGCCCATTACTAACCATTCTGGGCTACGGGGATTAGTTTGCCTACTTGGTGGTTGTAGGTGCCATCATGACCAAGAAATCGGGTCGTGATAGATGGGCCCATGGGTTCCGCAACCTGAAGTCGAAAATGAAGAAGCGCACGATGATCACCAGACTTCAAGGTATGCATGCTCAAATATTTGAGAGAATTTAGCCAAGGAATAGTCTCAAACCAGCCAGCCAACTATGAGAATCAATGAAGAATCAAATGAGAGAATTTAATGGAATAAAGCTTATAAAAACTTACCAATAACGATGGAGGAACTATCAAGGCCAAGAAATTTTCACCCTAACACCAAGAATCGAATCAGAACAGAGTTGGGATGAGTTTTGAACTTACAACAATTGATAATTCATATTTTTGGGTGAAGAAGACAAAGTTAAGACTTTAAATACTGCCCAGGGGTCCTTCATCGCAATTGTGAAAGGACTCCTCGCAGTCGCGAGGACCACGCTGGCTAGACCATCGCGATCGCGAGGACTAGCCACACGATCACGTTAAATAAAGGGGAAGAAGCTTCATCACGATCAGGACAAGTGATCACGCGATCACGAAGAACAAGGGACCAGATGCTTCATCGTGGTCGCAAAGGAGAAGCTCATGATCGCGATTAAGGCCTAAGGCCTGCACCTGCAACAGTAAAAATCTGCAACTTTTCCAAAACTCTACGGGGCATTCCAGGCACTATCGGAAACCGATATTCAAAAACCTATAATGCTAAAATAGTGGAAACGATATTTTGGACTCAACAAAATCAACAAAAATTCCATACGAGGTTATTTCGGAGAAATATTGACCCAAGTCGACACTAAGCAACAAGAAACCAAACACTCGAAATGAGTCTGCCCACCCAGGACCCAAACTAACCATCTACCTAACCCAAACTCAACATTCTGGATCTGATGGAATCATTGGATTTCAAATCTGACCCTTCGATCATCGAAAGCTTACCAAAGTTATACTTTAAACTTTAAATGGCCTAAAAATAGAGAAAGCAACACAAAACCCATACCGGAAGTTCTCATGGCTCAAGTAAAGGTCCAACTAGACCAAACTCAATGCTCCGGAGCTAATGTAACTGTCAAAATTCAATTATGAGCCTATTAGATAAGAATGTAGACTAAAGTCAATGATATTCTATATTACGGCTCTAAGATAGAAAAATGGCCAAAACCACCAAACGAACGACCAGGGCACCAAACTACCGATCCCAGCAAGTCATAAATGACTTAGGGACGCTATAGGAAAGCTCTAACAATACAATGAATGCATAAACACGAAGATGACCGGAAGGGTCATCACATTTTTTAAAAAAAAACTATGAAGGAAAACTTTTAAAAAAATTAAAGTTATAATTTTAAAAAACTCTAATAAGTAATTTAAAAAATAGTCTATCTTTAAATGATTTTAAAAAAAATTGTTTAGTCCTGTTAACGGTACCATTCCATTTATAAGAGGGACGAAATAGAATCAACCAAATTACCGGTGGTACCGATACTGATTAGTCATGTTCTAGCAAAGGTTACCAGTTGACGGGTTACCAAACCGTCCTGTTACCAATCCCACTACCACCCTTATGTTTTAGCCGGTCACATAAAAAATCGAGATTGTTTGGTAGGGTATATAAGAATAATGTTAAATATCTTGTATTCATAATATTTGTATTAATTATGTTGATATTATTTTTTATGCAGTATTTAATTTGGTGTATTAAAAATAATATGCATTGCATAATTATTTTTAAAATTATTTATTTACAAAATATCCTCCACTAATATGGTAAAAATGATGTGAAAAAGGTTTTGAGGAGCAATTGTATCCTTAATCATGTTGATGCATGCATTAAAACCTCTTGCATTGTTAATATAATAATTTTTTTGGATCATTTGATATGGTGTATAAAAATAGTGTTGAATATGGTATATCACTAATGTTAACATTAGTAATGTTGGTATTAGTTATATCTGCAATAGAATGCTGAAATTATTTCTTATCCAGTGTTTGGTTTGGTTTGGTATTATAACATGCATTGCATATTTTAAAAAAAAATTGTTTACTAAAATACCCACCACAAATATGGTGAAAAGGATTTGAAAAAGGTTTAGAGGGGCAATTGTATCTTTAATCATGTTAATGCATGCATTCAAACCCCTTGTATTGTTAATACCATGATTTTTCATGTATTACTTATACATAGCATAATACCATATATATTATAAAGCATTAGTTATACATATGTTGAAAAAGTATATCAAGCAAGGCACTAGTAATATACAAAGCTAATGCATGCAGTATTTTTTCTAATGCACTCAACCAAACGACCCCTTCATGTATTAATTATGCATAGGAATACCAAATATAGTATTGTAATGATCAGGTTCATCGTTACAGGTAAATATTTTGTGCCATGTTTTAGGTTACAGTACTTCCGAGTTGGGATTTGAAAATTTTGGACTAGGCTAGCCTCGGCCGAAATTGGAGCAAGGTATAGTCCAGGACAATTTGATGTCTCAATTTGAGCTAGTTTTTTGTGTAGCTAAGACATAAAGGAGTCCGAAGGAATTTTTGGAATCGAATTCAGATAACCAGAGATCCCAGAATCGAAGTTGACGCGAAGGGGTAATTCTAGAAAGTCGGGGATTCAAGGTGCATTGTAAAATAGGGTCTTTTCAGGAATTTTTTCGACATTTTATCTGTGATGAGCACTACCGCTCTGCCATGGCAACCTCTAATATAGCGGAACAATTATCGCTATAGCAGAAGTTGAAATGGTCAACCTCCGCCATAGAAGTTGACTCCGCTACGACGGTACCACTATAGCAGAATGGGGACCGCTATAGCCGAGCAACGAGACCAGAAAACCTAGAAATGGGTTTTTAATTTCATTCTCTTCCCTTCAGCACAAAAAATAGATGATATATGAGCGGCATAGTACCACGTAGGAAGCTTCCGCGATGGAGTTTAGGTTAGTAGAACTCCGGGTGTAGAGGAAGAAGGGGTCGCCATGGTGGGATCTGGTCTTATTTTTTTTCTTGTTAGTACAGTCGCTCCGGTGTTTCGATGAGGCCCCTAATTTCTTACGCACTAGGGGAGGGGTAATCTAGTTGCCTTGTGTAGCTCGAAAGAAGGGATTACTTGACAGAGTGGAAGTGAATTAAATTTTGGTTGAGTTGGGCATTCCAAGGTATTCGACAGTTTTGGTGGTTTGCATAATGTTAGATTAACGCTGTCATGATAGAGCGTCGAGGTTCAGAGGGCAGGCTCCTTGTTCTCTTTCTACCTTAGAGATCGTTTGGGGATCAACGATGGGTAAATTGGTATCTGTTGTACCGATCGAGTTCGTCACTATGGGTAAACATTTTGTGCCAAGTTTTGGGTTAGAATATTTCCAAGTTGGTAGTTCAAAATTTTGGGCTAGCCTAGGCTAGGCTAGAATTTGAACGAGGTATAGTCCAGGGTAATCCAGGTAAGGATTGGGTTTGATGTCTCGATTTGAGCTAATTTTTCTGTGTAGCTAAGACATAAAGGAGTCCGGGGGATATTTCAGAATCGAATTCGGATAAGTAGAGCTCTCGAAATCGAGGTTGATGCGAAGGGGTTATTCCGCAACATCGTGGCTTCAAGGTGCGTTGTAAAAAGGGTTCTTTTCAGGGATTTTTTCAACATTTTATCCGTGATGAGCGCTACCACTCTGCCAAAGCGACCTCTACTATAGCGGAATAATTACTGCTATAGCGGAAGTCAAGATGGTCAACCTCCGCCATAACGATTGACTCCGATACGGCGGTACCCATATAGTGGAATGGGGACCGCTATAGCGGATAAACGGGACCAGAAAACTCAGAAATGGTTTTTTTAATTTCATTCTCTTCCCTTCAGCCCCAAAAACAGATGAGAGCTATTCCAAAAACCCTCCTAGGCTACTCCAAGGCTTGGGAGCCATGGGGAGGAGGGATTCCAGCAAAAGGAATGTGAAACCATGGATTCAGGCCTATAGAATCATCAGGGAATGCCTTCATGGAGCATGAATGGGCATGAAACAGCTGCTTGGCATCCAAGTAGGCTAGGTTTCTTCCCAAGAGTAGATTGATCATTTTTATTTCCTAATATTGTGTAGAGTGAAAGGGAGAATCCATGATTAGGCCTTCGGGCATAGAGTCTGACGGATTCAATATTGTTTATGTGTGAATTAGGAATTGGATGGATTGAAGTGTTGGTTTTATGATACATATAATGTGGATATTTATTGTTTTGGTAGAATAAAATGATAGGCTCAGGGACTGGAATGTCGGGAAGGTTCGGGGAACCGGGAGAATGCTTAGGAACTACGGGTAATAAAAATAGGAAACTCCTAGATAAGGTTTCGGGAATGTAAATGTCATGTGATATAGTTGTTGGTTTTACTAAGGCTAAGGGGAGGTGTTCCCACTCTGTGTTTGGTGTTGGATAAAGTCTCGAGAATCACGTAGTTGCTAAATTATGCTAAGAAAGGAAATCGTTCATTATATGTCAGTAAGGGGAAATGGGTTGATCCTCGGACCAAGGTTGTGCTAAGTCATCCACCCGGGGAGGGGTAGGTAATGGTTAACGATTCCTATAAATATTGTATGTTGTGTACTCTTATCTAAGTCCTTGTATGAGATACATTGCTTATGAAATTGCTAGGAATGTATGTTGTGTACTCTTATCTAAGTGCATGTATGAGATACATTACTTAGAGAACTGTTAGGAATGTATGTTGTGTTCTCTTATCTAAGTGTTTGTATGAGATACATTGCTTAGGGATTGTTAGGAATGTCTAAGAGTTCTGTATTACAGTCTGTGAATTGAACTGTGTGTTGCTTGTTGGTTTACAAGTTGATTATTTATTGTTGTGACTATGGATTGATTGACATTCGGTTGGCTCGGGTACCAAGCCTGGTATGGGTATAACAAATGGTTGGCTCAGGTACCACACCTGGTACGGGTATAACAAATGTTGGCTCGGGTACCACGCCTAGTACGGGAATTCTAACGGTTGGTTCAGGTACCACGCCTGGTACAGGTTTACTTTACTGCATCATTTCATTGATATTGTTGCATTGTGTTTATTAGTGTTGGTTGCATGAGTGGACCAGGCTGTGTTTATAAATTGTTATATTATATTATGCTTTTTGTCTTGGTGTATGCCGGGTAATTATATTTTGAGTTTTGTCTTGGTGTAGGCCGGGTTGTGATATCATGTTATGAGTTTGGTCTTGGGGTAGGACGGGTTGTTATATCATGTTATGAGTTTGGTCTTGGTGTAGGCCGGGTTGTTATATCATGTTATGAGTTTGGTCTTGGTGTAGGCCGGGTTGTTATGTCATGTTATTAGTTGGTCTTGGTGTAGGCCGGGTTGTTATATCATGTTATGAGTTTGGTCTTGGTGTAGGACGGGTTGTTATATCATATTATTAGTTGATCTTGGTGTAGGTCGGGTTGTTATATCATGTTATGAGTTTTGTCTTGGTGTAGGCCGGGTTGTCATATCATGTTATGAGTTTTGTCTTGGTATAGGTCGGGTTGTTATATCATGTTATTAGTTGGTGTTGGTGTAGACCGGGTTGTCATGTTAACACCTAGATGTGTTAGGGGGATCCGGGTGAGTCCGGACTATGTAAAAGAGGTTATAAGTTCACAATTTGTTGGCATTAAGTGTACTAATGCCGATCAAGGATTATTTGTGGTTAATAAGCGAAGGATGGGTCTTGGAGTAGACCGGGTAGCCTGTTGAACAAATAGGTGTGGTTAGAGAATCCTTGAAGGGTCTGAGTTTCGGGATGAGAAAGGTATTTAGATATAACTTTGTTGTTGTCATTGACTGTGTCAATGGTTGCTAGTTTAATTTCATGTGACTGGTAAATTGGGAGTAAGATTGAAAGTCTGGGGTTGGAGTTGTTGGTTGTTATAACCAGGATGAAAATTTGTCCTAGAGGTCCGTGAAGGGTCCGGACACTGGTAAGTAATACCACGTGTATAGGTGGTTTGGTTGGGCAGTTAGTCGGTCTAAGTCTGAATGTCTAGTCAAGGCGGTTGACTTGGGTAAGGAAATGGTAGTCCGGGCATGGACATTGATATTGGTTAAGGTCAAGGTGACTTGGTAAGTCTAAAGGTTAAGAAGGTCGGTTCTAAAAGGGGGAATTGATAAAAGTGATGTTGAAAGAAGTGGAGCATTTACATTGTGCATTTTATCTTGATTTTTATATGATGGTAGGAGTGAATTTGGATCAGCCGATGATGCCAACCAGTACGTGTGTTGGTACTGATTCTACTCTTGCTATACCTTTTGGGTATAGTCTGGTTGCAGGGTTGGTGATATTTCACAGGTTCAGGATTGCGGTGATATTCCAGAAACTCGTACTTCCTTCTATGGTGGGAGCTGTGTCCATTTTATGTTATAAGCTCATCTTGTAAAAGCTCTTTTACCGGCTTAGACTAGGTTCTGGGGAGGGTGTTTATATTGTTAATAAATTTCCGCAAATTTTAAAGGTTGTGTAATTTTCGAAAGCTGTTGTATAAAGATTTTCCAAACATATGTAAAGGGATTCCTCATATATTAAGGGACTTATTTAACGGTTTATATTATTTTTCACATTGCCTGTTGGTTCGGGTGGTAAGGGTTCTCCTATCTAGGTTTATTAGAGTAGGTGCCCCCACGGCCCGTAAGTTGGGTCGTGACAAGTATATTACTATTAGTTATACATAAGTTGAACAATTGTACCAAAGAAAGAACTAGTAATACACAAAGTTAACACATGCATTATTTTTTCTAATACTTTCTACAAAACAACATCTAACAAGATATTTTTATATTTAATAGCAACTTAAATATAACAACAACATACCCAGTATATTCCCACAAAGTGGGGTATGGGGAGGGTAGGATGTACGCAAACCATACCTTTACCCCAGAATGAAGTAAAGAGGTTGTTTTCTGATAGACCCTCAGCTCTAAGCAATCCAGGAGATAAAACCAATAAACAAAACAATAGATAAACACAAAACTATACTACAACAAAATAAATTAAAAATCTAACTACACAGGGCACTAGTAAGTAGCCAGCGCATACGAACAAAAGCTACAAGCGTAGCCTTTCACTACTAAAAAGACAACAAAACCCCGCACTTCTTCCTACAAAGAAACCAACCAACCTACTAACATACTACCCTAATCTGAGCCCTCCACACCTTCCTATCTAAGGTCATGTCCTCGGTAAGCTGCAAATGCACCAAATCTCGCCTAATCACCTCTCTCCAATATTTCTTCGGTCTACCACGACCTCTCGTAAACCCATCCATAGCCAGCCTCTCACACTGTCGCACAGGGGCCTCTGTGCCTCTCCTCATCACATGACCAAACCATCGCAACCTCACTTCCCGCATCTTATCATCCACGGAAGACACTCCCACCTTCTCTCGAATATCCGCATTCCTAAGCCTATCCCTCCTAGTAAACCCACACATCCAGCGCAACATCCTCATCTCAGCCACCTTCATCTTCTGAACATGAAAGTTCTTGACCGGCCAACACTCCGCCCCATACAATATAGCCGGTCTAAGTGCTACTCTGTAGAACTTGCCTTTCAGTTTGAGAGGCACCTTTTTATCACACAAGACCCCGGATGCGAGCTGCCATTTCATCCACCCTGCACCAATACGATGGGTCACATCCTCGTCGATCTCACCATTACCCTGGATAATAGACCCAAGGTACTTGAAGCTATCTCTTTTCTGGATGACATGCGTGTCAAGACTCACTTCCACGTCGGTCACATATGTCACCTCACTGAACTTGCACTCCACATATTCCGTCTTGGTCCTGCTCAACCTAAACCCTTTAGATTCCAGGGTCTTTCTCCAAATCTCCAATTTGTCGTTAACTCCTTTGCGGGTCTCCTCAATCAAAACTAAGTCGTCCGCAAATAACATACACCAGGGCACCTCGCCTTGAATTTGTCGTGTCAACACATCCATCACAAAGGCAAATAAAAAGAGACTAAGGGAGGATCCCTAGTGCAATCCCATCCCCACAGGGAAATGCTCTGAATCATCCCCCGCTGACCTAACTAGAGTCTTTGCTCCATCGTACATGTCCCTAATCACCTTAGTATATGCCATGGGTACCCACCTGACCTCCAAGCACCTCCAAAGAACCTCCCTGGGAACTCTGTCATAAGCCTTTTCTAGGTCGATAAACACCATATGCAAATCCTTTTTCCTCTCCCAATACTGCTCCACCAATCTCCTCACGAGATGAATAGCCTCAGTAGTTGACCGTCCTGGCCTAAAACCGAACTGATTCTCAGAAATAGTCACAATTCCTCTTAACCTCAACTACAGAACTCTCTCCCAGACCTTCATGGTGTGACTCAACAACTTGATACCCCTATAGTTGTTGCAATTTTGGATGTCACCCTTATTCTTGTACAATGGAATCATCGTGCTCCATCTCCAAGCTCCGGGCATCTTCGCCATCCTGAAAATAACATTGAACAACCCCGTCAGCCATTCCATCCCTACGCTGCCCGTACATTTCCAAAAATCCACCGGAATTTCATCAAGTCCGACCGCTCTACCCCTACGCATCCTACGAATAACATCTCTCACCTCCTCTACCCTAAAACGCCTACAATAGCCATAGTCACAGCGCCTCTCCGAGTGCTCTAACTCTCCCAACTTAAGTATATACTTTTTAATATACCCTAGTGAAATGATTTATAGCATGCATAAATATGCATTACTTATTTTAGATTATAAATTTCAATTTTTTTCTTTCATTATTAAATCTTTTTTCCCCTAAATAGTATCACATAAATTGAGAAGAATAGAATAATAAGATAATGTTTATTTCTTTTGCATAGATTAGTTTATGAACATATGCATCTATTTATATGTTTACCCTAAAAAAGGTACAGTTAAAATTGTAACATGGGTTAAAGGACCATGGATTGAATTGACGGATGGAACAATAAAATGAATCATGAGATAATAATACAATAATAAACTAAATTGATTAAGCAAATATATGAAATAATCTAGCCTAATTAGCCTGAATTCAAAGATGTCCTTACGGAAAACTTCTCCAGAGTGACTTCGTGCTTGAAAAATAACTAGCACAGAAGGTAAATTTGAATTTTAATTGAGCTAACCCATTGACCGACCAGACTAAACTTTTCCTCTTCTTTTATTTTTAAAACTGCCTCTCTTCTCCTTCTTCCACCATTTTTTCTCTCAACCTCTCAAAATTCTCTCCCAAAACCTTCCAAAAACCTCTCTACTTTTCCCAAAAAAATTCTTCTCCTCTCACCCAACTATCTCCCCTGTTACACTAGTGCTGCCATCGTCGTTCTTTCGTGAGGTCTTCTTAGGTCACCATTGTTGATGTCCAAAAAGTTTTAATTTTCACTCCTCCCTTTGTAATCTTCACTTGTGGTAAGTTCCCTAATGTTAAATACTTGTTTTTATGAAGGTTCGGAACTCATATTGTGAAGCATGCTTAATAGAATTACCATGTTGATTTTGGGTGAGATCCAAAAATTTTGGGTCCCCAATTTTGAATTGTATTGATGATATTGCATTGTGTCAACTTTGTAGAACCTAAATTTTGTTAATGCATATTGATTGGTAGTAATTTTTAGCCATGAAATCTGTGTTAGGGTGAAGTCTGAGTAACCGACTCGTGACTAACGAATGATTTGGCTTGATGGTAGATTGGGTGACATTGTTCTTAAGGGAAAATCATCGATTGTCATGAGGTTTTGATTGAAAATTTACTCTTGAGGCTGAATTTTGTTGATTCTATACCCATGATTCTTGTTGAGCATTATATTTGGGGTTTATGATCTTGTGCGGGGAGTGGGTTAATTGTTGCTAAAATTGTTGGTTCCCATTGTTGCAAGTGAGGGATTTATGTTTCCAATGATAGAGGGGGTAATGTCTATCTTAAGGGAAGTCATTGAGTTCCTTTCTTGCTTATTGTTGTGTTAATGGAAATACGGGGAAGTTTGAGTACCCGGAAGTTGTGTTCATGATATACCTTGTCCCAGTAGTTTAGTGTTGATTGGTTTGCTGCGTGGTGCCAAGTGATTAAGCACACTTTCTCTATGGATTATATTCGTAACTTACAAGAACACAAGGAACCTAAAATTCTAATTATCCCTTTGTGCGCTTCACATACGATGCATATATCTTGACGTGCGGGTCACACAAGGCATCGCACTATGTTGAAAAGAAAGATCCAGTCACTGCTTCGAGGGGTGACACCTGGTGCGACATGCACTTCAGATGGTGCAAAACGCACCAGCTTCGCACCTCGATGCAAAATCCCTGAAAGTTTCCTTTAGCTTGTGCGATGGCACATGCGATGCGCACTCCTTCTGGTGCATTTCGCATGTGGTCCGCACAAGCCATCAGTCACCTACTTTGATGTTCTATTCCATTTCTTTCCATCATTTGTAATTTGCTAAGTCCTCTTTAGATTATGTTTTGTTTTTATTTTGAGATTATTTGTGCCCTCGCCGGGCTTGATATTTGTTGATTGAGATTGTGTTACCGGGTTGGTCTTATATGCCCCATTGTCTTACTACCCGTACTTTGCAAATGCGCTAATGGCCTACGCCGAGGCTTGTTTTAAAATGAATCATGAGCACGCAAGTTGGATATCGCCTTGTTAATAGTAGTTTAGAAATAAACTCCGAGGGTTTTCTTAATACCACGGTTCTTTTCCAAGGAGCAAAAGTTTTCTTTATCTTTCTTTTTCTTTTGTTTTTGTGTCGAACTGGGTTGGTGTTTCCCTATGATAGATTGAGAGGCGACTTTCTTAAGAGAAAATGCCAAGTTTTAGTTTTAAATTGAGTCCATAGTTGCTTGTCTTGAAATGGGCCCAGCGAAAAATTTATCTTGGCAAATTATTTTGTAAATAAAAGTAAGAAGGGAAATGAATTTTTGAGGAAAAACATTCTTTTGTCATGACTTCCACAATCTCTCTTTGGCTTTATTGACTCACAAATGAGTGTGTAATAAACTCGGAATAGCTTGTCAAAAATTATTTGTCCCAATTGATTTTGAGACTAATGAAAGAACTCTTGTGGCATGATGCCTTCTGTGGTGAGGCTTTACCTTGATTCTTGTGTATAAGTGTCATCTAGAACTTTCCCCGAATGTGATTCAAGGCGAAATTCTAGGTGTGATGGAGCTTGGAAGATGACCTTAGGCCCTTTTTGTTAGCCACTTCGCCCAAATGACTTCCCATTACTACAACCCTAGTGAAACCCTTTGAGATTGTGACCGTTCTTTGGCACTTTGTTAACACCTTGACCTTTTTGGAACCTCTATCTTGGCACCCATCCTCCCTAATTGCTTGAAAATGAAATGTAGGCTAAAAGCCTAAGTTTTGTGGGGGGATGAAGAATAACATAGGCAAATTCCTAAGTTTGGGGGTGTATGTGATCAAATGAGGAGAAGAAAGAAGTGCACTCAAAAAGTGCAAGGTAGAACCTTAGGTTTGAATTAAAAATTTCCTTCAAAAGTTCAATCCAATGAGCAAAATGAAAGGCAAAAATAGGTGCTACCAAACAAAGGCGATACAAGGAATTTGAATGATCATGATTAAAAAGGAGAAATTTTGGGTTGTGTGAGGGAGAAATAAGGTGAAGCTGAAATTGAAAACTGTGAGCGGTGTTCGAAATGAGAATAAAGAGCATTAGGGCGGTATAGTAACTTATACCAAATGAAAATCCTCACCTTAGCCCTAGACAACATCGTAACCCGTAAGTCCTTGGTGATTCCAAGCTTGGCTACCCTACATTAGTAGTGATATACATGAAGGGCAAGCCTATGGTCGACGCATATGCACTTAAACATCCTTGAGAGTGTGAGAGTTTTTTGTTCTCCTATAATCCCGATTGTTTGTGAATTAAATGATTGTGAGTGAGATTCTCTCTTGTGGTGAGTGGAATCATGCACTCGAATTGAAACACAAAGTCTCTATTTCAATTGAGCAGAATGAATGAGACAAGTTGTGTGGCGAATCTCGAGGAAAACCTTGAAGGTTCATGCCAATGACTTGAGAACTTAAATGTCTTGTTTTGAATGACAAAATTCCCTTGATATTGAATGAGAAATGAAGTTTTTTTGGAAAAAGTTTTTAAATTGCCAAATGCCATGAGTTTGTGGTGGTTCAAATTGAGATGAGCATCGTAGTTGAGTCCTTTGTTTGAGTCTTTCGTTTATTATTTTCCTTATATTTTATTTTATAATAGTCTTTTGTTCCTTGATTGATCCTAGAGCATAATTCATTCCTTGCCTTAGGAGTATCTTGCTTGAGGACAAGCAATAGTTCAAGTTTGGGGATTTGATTAGTCTGTAACCTACAAACCTTTTTAGCCTATATCCATGAATTATTGATATGTTTTGAATAGATTTAGAGGTTCTTATGGCCTTAATTTCATCATTACTGATTATGGCATGATTATGCAAGTACTTTTGATTAATGATGAAAAACAAGGAAATGAACCCAAAAGGAACTATAATGGAGTCAAGTGTGAAAGAAGTTGAAAAGATAGAGATTCTCGCCTGAGATGCAGTGCCCGTGCGACACGCACAAGTCAAGGAGCAAACCGCACCTCCTCTGCATGAAGCTACAAAAGCCACTAAAGAATCTACTAAGGGGTGCGGTCACCGTGCGATGCACACATCCCAAGGTGTGAACCATACCTCTATAGCACGAAGCCTCCAAGATGAGCTAAAGTAACTGGTCTAACTAAAGACAGTGTGCGACACGCACATCACGACGTGCGGACCGCACGTCGCATCGCACACCACCCGAAGGGCAATTTTGTCTTAAATTTTTGTGACGTTTAGGGAAACTATAAAAGGCCAATTTAGGCTCATTTGTAAATAGAATGCTTTAGACCTGAATAGTTTTAGAAAGCTTTTCACCTTGAGAACAAGTTTTCCTCTCCAAAGAGAAGAGGGTTTGAATCCATTCTCTTAGTTAACCATTTGTGTACTCAAATTGAGCTTAGAACTTTAAATTTAGTTTGAATGAAGAGGATTTTGTCACGCCCTGAGGTTACCCCTTAGACGTAACCCTTGGTCATAGCATACTCAGTCATTCATAAGGAAATATAGAGGAAGCATAATAATAGAATTGGGAAACATAAGCATATATATATATAGTCAAGTAAAATGGGAAGTACAATCCAAAGAGGAGACTCAAACACTGTCTATGTCTGAAATGCCTCTAAACCAAAATATAGAGTCAATGGGACAAGACCCCAACTCACTCAATAATCTGAAGGAAAGACAGACAACATAACTAGAATGGAAACCGGACCTCGAACCATGAGGACTCACCAATACTGACTGGATATTCGACTTAGTCTAGCCACGAGCCTGATGGGAGACACCTGAATCTGCATCATTAAGAGGATGCAGCACAAAATATGTGCCAGTACTATAAGATGTACCGAGTATGTGAGATATGCATGATCATGATAAAAACATACTTAAAACACTCTTAAGGTGAACTTATTCATAAAGAAATAGAATAGGAGAATTATCAAGATATAAGACATAAAACATGAAGCAAGGTTAAAATTTGAAGTATGATATCATATATAACTTCATAGCTTGAAAATAATCATGTGAGAGTTTTTCTTAACCGACATTAAACCATGATGAGCTACATGGATTCCAATGTCATGCACCCATACTGAAAAAGGTCGTCCTAACCGGCCAAGGTTAGAACCATGTTCATAAGGATCTTTTCATAAGCCACGGAGGAAAACCTACGGTGGCAACGTAGTTTTGGACTTGGGTTATCTAGAACCCCCATCGCTCAGGGCTAAATACTACTCCCAAAACATATAAAATAAGTTTCACTTACATATGAAATATCCAGATGTCAAGCTTGTTCATAAACATGTTCATAACCCAGATCTTCATACTACTCACGAATCTTGGTTTAGAAAATGATTCATGAGCATTGATGACACATCGGATGTCTGGCATTGCATAGTAGTTCATGACTTTAAGACTTGCAAGGCACTAGTTCAATTTCATAATACATATACTTTCATAAA
The DNA here is from genome assembly GCA_003996215.1 of Jaltomata sinuosa. Classification (NCBI taxonomy): domain Eukaryota; kingdom Viridiplantae; phylum Streptophyta; class Magnoliopsida; order Solanales; family Solanaceae; genus Jaltomata; species Jaltomata sinuosa. Next base: position 71,662 of record QJPP01005210.1, read on the forward strand.
ACATAGGAACTAGGCATGCACTCGCTTGAAATTTAGGAAAACATACTATCAAATACCCAATTTAATTGAATCAATTTATGCATGTAGAATTTTCCATAATTAGCTTTCAATTTTGAAATAGGAGTTCATATGTAAGAATCCATGAAAAATTATGCAATTTAGTAGAAATTTTATAATTAAAATTCATGAGAAGGAAATTTATAAAAAAATCCATAAGAATTGGGTTAAACCCTAATTTGAAAGTTCATGAAATCAAAATAAAAATTTGGGGTTTTGGGCACAAGGGTGAAAGAAACTCATTGTTGAATACACACATACCTTGATTGAAGTTAACCCACTTGAAATTGAAAAGATTAGGAGACTTGGACTTGGAGCTTGAGTCCTTGAGCTTGAGAGAGTTCTTTTCCATTTTGGGAGATGAATGAGGTAATGAGAAGGGACTTAGGGTAATAGGTGTATAAACCCTACTAAAAATTGTCAAAACGACCTCACTTAGGTGTTAAAAGAGTGGATGATGACTAAAATACCCCTAGGAAATAATTAGGAAAAACTGATAAAAAGGGTCAGCTTCAGGAATCACGGGTCAAATCCACAGGTAGTAGTTTGAACCACGACTCCTGGTTCCCACTCGTGGTTCTTGGCCAATGACCAACCTACAGAAGACATTCTACGGGTCAATAGGACGGACCCGTAGAAAGGATTATAATTCGTAGAATCTATTTTCCGTTCTAAGGATTTTGGCAGTCCTCTGATCAGGTTCCACGAGTCAACAGGATGGACCCATATTTCAAACAACGGTCCGTAGTGTTGACTCGTGGTTCCTGGGAATCAGTTAGTCCTCAAGTCTGGTTCCACGAGTTGACAGGACAGGTCGTAGACTAAACTACGGTCCATAGAATAAACTTGTGGTTCTCAAAACAGAGACTAATTCTGACATACATAAATAACGGATCCACTCCATGACTCGTGGTTTGAACCACGGTCCATGGTTTGGACCGTCATTCCTGGAAAGTTTTGAATTTTCTGATTTCTAAAGTTTAAAAGCTGGATCAATTTCTGGGGTGTTACAATATCTCCCCCTTGGGATTATTCATCCTTGAATGAAGACTAAGCAAGGGAAAACTGAAGAGAAAATAGCCCAACCAGCAACAAAACATGGAAATCAAGGAATAAACATGAAAACTGAACTTTTCAACTTAAAACATGATTGAATCAACTTCAAAAACATCAATGCATGCTAGGAACATAAGAGTAACTGATGGAATAGGATCGGAGGAACATACTAAGGAGGAAACTATTACCTCAAACTGGAACAAAATCAGAAGGAAAGAGATGAGGGTACTTGGCTTTCATGGCTGATTCCGCTTCCCAAGTAGCTCCTTCAACAAGTTGATTCCTCCAAAGTGACTTTTTTGTTTCTTAACCTCCGAATCTAACTATCAAGGATCTCCACAGGAATCTCCTTATAAGTTAGACTAACCTTAACACCTACGTCCTCCAAAGGAACAATCAAGGTCGGATCACCAACACACTTCGTGAACAAGGAAACATGGAAAACTGGATGAACCGCTTCTAATTCTGTTGGCAAATCCAACTCATAAGCAATGCTACCAACTCACCTCAGAATATGAAAAAGACCTACAAAATGGGGACTAAGCTTCCCTTTCTTGCCAAACCTCATCACACCTTTAATGGGAGACACCTTCAAAAAAACCAAATCATCGACTTGAAATTTCAACTCCCTTCTTCTCACATCTGCATATGATTTCTTTCGACTCTAAGCGGTCTTCAACCTTTCCCGAATGAGCTGAACTTTATCCATAGTCTCATGAACTGAATCAGGGCCAATCAAAGCTGCCTCACCAACCTCAAACCAACCAATAGGAGATTTATACCTCCATCCATAAAGTTCATCATCAGGAGCCATCTGGATGTTAGAGTGAAAGATGTTGTTGTAGGGAAACTCGATAAGAGGTAAGTGATCATCCCAATTACCTTTGAAATCAATCACACAAGCTCCCAACATGTCCTCCAAAGTCTGAATGATATGCTCTGCCTGGCCATCTGTCTGGGGTGAAAAGTTATGTCAAGCTTCACCTGAGTGCCAAGACCTCTCTAAAATGATCTCCAAAACAAAGAAATAAATTGAATACCCCTATCCGAGATGATGGACAAGGGAATACCATGAGATCGAACTATCTCCAGGATGTAGAGTCTGGCATAGTGGTCTATTTAATCCGTAGTCTTAACAACCAAGAAGTGAGATGATTTAGCCATCCAATAGATAATTACCCAAATCGAATCATGTTTCCTTCGAGTACAAGGCAAACCTGTAATGAAGTCCATATTGATCGCTTCCAACTTCCAAGTAGAAATGTCAATATCCTGAATCATGCCACCCGGTCACTGATGCTCTACGTTCACTTGCTGAGAGTTGGGATACTTAGCCACAAAGCCGGCTATGGCCTTCTTCATACCATTCCACCAAAAGACTTCCCCTAGATCACGGTACATCTTGGTTGCACCGGGGTGAATGGAATATCTAGAACTATGAGCCTCAGTCAAAATCTGTTGTCACAACCCATCTACATCTGGCTCACATAGTCGACCCTGATAACGAAGCACACCATCTCCCCCTTGGGATAAAACCTCTACTTTTTGTTGATTGACCTCGCCTTTAGGATGAAGCAAAATAGGATCACTATCTTGCTTTGCCTTCACTTCGGCTACCAAGGATGATTCGGAACCATTTTGAACAATAACACCACCTTATGTTTAGTCCATAAGGCAAACTCCCAACCAAGCTAGACTATGAACCTCCTTAACAAATTTCTTCTTCCCTTTTTTGATTGAAGATACACTCCTCATCGACAATCTACTAAGTGCATCCACTACAACATTGGCCTTACCCGGATGGTAAAGCACACTCATGTCATTATCCTTAAGAAGCTCAAGCCACCTCCTTTGTCGCAAATTCAATTCCTTCTGAGTGAACACATACTGAAGACTCTTATGATCAGTGAATACATCCACATGCACCCCATACAAGTAATGCCTCCAAACTTTCAAAGCAAAGACAAGGGCTTCTAACTCAAGTTCATGAGTAGGGTAGTTCTTCTTATGAGTCTTAAGATGTCTCAAAGAATAAGAAATCACTTTACCATGCTGCATCAAAACACAACGCAAACAAATCCTTGAAGCATCACAATATACAATAAAATCATATAGGCCCTCGAGTAGAGCTAACACTAAAGTTGTGGTCAATCTAATCTTCAATTACTGAAAGTTCTTATCACATAAATCAGACCACTGAAATTTTACCTTCTTCTGAGTCAATTGAGTCAAAGGGGCAGTAATGGAAGAAAATCCTTCCACAAACCTCTGGTAGTAACCAGCCAAACCCAAAAAACTTCTAATATTGGATGGGGAAGTGGGTCTAGGCCAATTCTTTACTGCCTCAATCTTTTGAGAATCAACTTGAATACTAGCTTTAGTCACAATATGACCTAGAAAAGAAACAGACTGCATCCAAAACTCAAACTTGCTAAACCTAGCAAATAACTGCCGGTCCTTGAGAGTTTGCAACACAAATTTCAAATGGTCGGCATGCTCCTCCTCACTTCGAGAGTAGATAAGTATATCATCAATGAAAACATTCACAAACATATCCAAATACTGCTTGAACACACGGTTCATCAAATCTATAAAAGCTGCAGGAGCATTCATTGGACCAAAAGACATAACAACAAATTCATAATGACCATACCGAGTTTTGAAGGCCATCTTCGGAATATCATACTCTCTAACACGAAGCTGATGATAATCGGATCTAAGGTCAATTTTCGAGAAGAAACTAGCACCCTGAAACTGATCGAACAAGTTGTCAATCCGAGGAATGGGATACTTATTCTTAATTGTGACCTTGTTCAATTGGAGATAGTCAATACACATTCTGAGGGAACCATCTTTCTTACACACGAATACGACTGGGGCACCCATAGAGAAATGCTAGGCCTGATGAAACCCTTATCGAGAAGATCCTTCAACTGATCATTTAACTCTTTAACTTCCACGGGGGCCATTCTATAGGGAGATCATTATTTTCCTTTCCTCCTCCCCTTTTTACTTGAGGTTACAAGTATATTGCCTTCGTCTTAAAACTCCCTTTGTATATTGTTATTTCAAGGACCCCAGGTGCGTTCTTTCTTCCTTCACCTGTGTACTGTGATGTATATTTTCTATTAACTAGCCTAGTATGTTGTTTTTTTCTTGTATCCTTCAGTGCTAGCTTTTGTGTACCTATTCGTTATTTATGTGACTACTTGCTTCTTTTATGCTATATTACTGCTCTTATATCTTATATGCGCCCAGTCGGCCTATGATACCTACTGGGTACCCATTGCTTAGAAATTGGTGCTCATACTACACTCTACATCTTCCTGGTGCAGATCCTAGTGTGGGCCATCATTGTTGATCTTTTTTAGACTTGTGCGAGCTGATAATTTTGACTATTTGAGGCTGAGGGTAAGCTCTTGGCGACCGGAGCTTAGCTTTTAGTTCATCTTTTGTATTATGTTCTCTTTTACTATTCGGAGACATATGTATATATACTTTTGGATACTTTCTACTTTGTTGATGTAGTTCCGGCTCTTATACAATGATACCAAGTTCTTGGTTTGGTTTAGCTTCTGCTTATGAATTCTTTATCTTGTTCCCTTGCTTTTGCTTATTTATTATTCTTCCACATGCTTGTTAGATAGTAGCCTATTACTAACCATTCTGGGCTACAAGTATTGGTTCTCTTATTAGAGGGTTGTAGGTGCCTTAATGACTGAGAAATTGGGTCATGACAGCTTGGTATCAGAGCCTAGGTTTACTGGTGTCATCAGTATAGGAGCCAATGTCTAGTAGAGTCCTGCGGATCAAGGCAGAGACGTTCGTACTCAATATTTGGGAGGTTATAGTGGCATCTTAGGAAATATGACTCTCTTCTTGCTTTTGTGTCATAGGTCTTATCCTTGATGATTTCCTGAAAGCTTACTTGTTTTAGTTCATTCTCCCATAGATAGTTCGTATGAGATCATCAACAACAAGCAGGGGAGAGCCTACCACTCCAGCACCCCTGACTCTAGTTAGGGGCCAGAGAGGTCGTAGAGGTAGGGGTCGAGGATGTTCCTGAGCAACAACACTATTTAGAGCTCCTAGGGTCGAGGTTGAGCCCGAGTATGAGCCCGAGATTGCTCCAGAGTAGTAGCATGTGGACAAGGGGAAAACCTACGTACCACTAGTGCCAACACCAGTTTCTATACAAAATTTAGCCCTAGCTCAGTCTTTAGGTATTCGGGGTTTACTTCTACAGTTATTGGGTATGATCAGGGCTCAGCCTTCTCAGGTAGCACAAATATTCGCTCAGGGAGAAGCCCTGGGTACATAGAGTGTAGGAGCACAGATTGCTACTGCGGCTCCCTGTGCTGAGGTTCTTCCAGTTCCATTTGTTGCACAAACTCTTGCTCCTCGCCCAGCTATGACAGAGATGGAGCAGAAGGCATTGTGTAGATTTCTGAGATTGGCTACACCTAGATTTATTGGTACACCTGGTCAAGATCTGCATGAGTTTATCACTACTTGTGAGGAGATGCTATATAATTTGGGCTTAATGGAGACTCATGCAGTTGGGTATACTACTTATCAGCTGGAGGTCCTAGCTAACTTATGGTAGAGGGCCCAGGTTTCTTGTAGACAATCTCCATTTCCTCTATTGTCTTGGTCAGAGTTCTATGAGGCCTTCGTGGCATAGTTCTTGCCATGGAGTGATAGAGAGCATTATAGGGAGCATTTCACTAAACTTATGTAGGGTTCTATGACCGTATCTGAGTATGAGAACCGCTTCCACCAGTTTCTTAATTTGGGGCCATAATTATTCCTATCGAGCCCGATAGAGTTCATAGATTTGTTTTGGGATTGCGAATCAAGCTTAGATATCCAGCTGAGATATTAGTTGGTAATGGTCGATCATTCTAGGCTATTGCATACTATGCCCATATTATGGAGGATTTGCACCATTATGATCCAGGGGCCACAGATAAGAGGCCACGACATCAGGGAAACAATAGTGGTTCTCATCATGGTAGTAGAGGTTCAAGCCAATGTGGCTGAGGTTACCAGCCACAACAGCACCAGGGTCAATTTAGTCGACTAGTTTAGGCATCGCTTTAGTCTTCTGGTGGGTCTCAGTTTAAGCAGCGTCAGAGTAGCCAACAGGGCTATAATGGTCAGTCTTCGAGGGGCACAACTTCTGGGGCATTAGGCTGTGGTGGCCACAGAGGTTCAGATAGTTCATCTCAACAATTTAAGACATCAGGGGCTTGCTATAAGTGTGGGGTCAGTGGTCACTATGCTAGAGATTGCCCCCATCGAGGTAAAGTACAGCCAGCCGCTCAGCCATCTCATCCTTTTCGTGCAGTTCAGCCACCAGCCAGAGGAGGTAGTGGTCAGGCTAGAGGTGGTGCCTCATGGGGAAGGACATGTGGCAGGGATGATGGTCGATCATGTGGAATTCATCATCAGTTTTATGTGGTCCTTTGGAGACCGAAGGTAGAGGACTTGGATGTTGTGATCATATGTATGATTTCAGTATGCCGGTGACCAACTTTTGCTTTATTTGATACTCGATCTACTTTCTCATATATTTTTGCCTATTATTTTCCTTGTCTGGGGTTGACTAGCGAGCCATTACCTATGCTTGTATCTATTTCGACCCTAGTAGGAGATTCTTTAGTAGTGGATTGGATTGTGAGGTCCTATATGATTTCTATTGGAGATATTGAGACTAGGGGTGATTTGATGATCCTTGATATGTTAGACTTTGATGTGATTCTGGGCATGGACTGGTTATCCTCTCATTGAGCGATTTTGGATTGTTATGCCAAGATCGTTACCATAGCCATGCCCAAAGTGTGTCCGGTTGTATGGCAGGGTTCTGTTAGCCATGCACCATCTAGGATTATCTTTGGTTTTTGAGCTAGGAAGTTTATTTTGAGCAAGTGTTTGTCTTATCTAGCATATGTCTGAGATGCTAGTGTTGACCCTTCTTCCTTTGAGTCAATTCTCGTGGTTAGATATTTCCTAGATATGTTCCCTATTGACCTGCCAAGACTTCCACCTGAGAGAGATATCGACTTTGCTATTGAGTTAGAGTCAGGCACCAGGACCATTAGTATATCTCCTTATCGTATGGCTCTAGATGAGTTTAGGGAGCTTAAGGTGCAGCTCCAGGAATTGTTAGTTAAGGGTTTCATTAGGCCGAGTGTGTCACCTTAGGGTGCTCCTATTCTATTTGTGAAGAAGAAAGATGAGTCGATGCGGATGTGTATTGATTATAGGCAGCTGAATAAGGTGACCGTGAAGAATAGGTATCCGCTGCCGTGCATAGGTGACTTGTTTGATCAGCTTCAAGGTCCAGCCGTGTTTTTGAAGATAGATTTGAGGTCAGGCTACCACAAGTGGAGGATTAGGACGGAGGACATACCTCAGACAACATTCAAGACAAGTTATGGCCACTATGAGTTCCTGGTGATGTCTTTTGGGTTGACTAATTCCCCCACAACTTTCATAAACTTGATGCACATGGTGTTTAGCCCGTATTTGGACTCATTTGTGATACTTTTCATAGACAACATCTTGGTATACTCAAAGAGTAGAGATGAGCATGAGCAGCACTTAAGGATTATACTCCAGACTTTGAGAGATCATCGGCTTTATGCCAAGTTCTCAAAGTGTGAGTTTTGTCTTGAGTCAGTTGCATTCCTAGAACACGTGGTGTCTAAGGATAGGATTAGAGTAGACCAAGGGAATATTTCATATGTTCGTGATTGGATGAGACCTACTACTCTTACTAAGGTTTGCAGCTTTGTTAGGTTAGCAAGGTACTATAGACGGTTCATCAAGGGTTTTCCTTCCATAGTAGCACTTTTGACTACACTGACTAGGATGGATATACCATTTTAGTGGTCGGATCAGTGCGAGGATAGCTTTCAGAGGCTTAAGGCCCTGTTGACTTCAACTCCAATGTTGACTTTTCTAGTTGAGGGTCAGAGCTTCTCAGTATATTATGATGCTTTCAGGGTTGGTCTTGGTTGTGTGAAAATGCAGCAGGGTCGTGTGATCGCATATGCATCAAGGCAGTTGAAGGTTCATGAGCGCAACTATCCCACTCATGACTTGGAGTTAGCAGCAGTAGTTTTTGCGCTCATGATTTAGAGACATTACCTATATGGGGTTCAGTATGAGATCTTCATCGATCACCATAGTCTTCAATACATCACGATTCAACGAGAGCTAAACTCGAGGCATGAGAGATGGATTGAATTACTGAAGTAATACTATTTCAGTATTCTGTATCACTCGGGCAAGGTATATATGGTAGCAGATGCCTTGAGTTTGAAGGCGGTGAGTATGGGTAGCCTAGCTTTACTTTCAGTTTCATAGTGACTATTGGCCTTGGACATATAATCCTTGGCTAACTGTTTGGTTAGGCTTGACTTGTCAGATCCTAGCATAGTTCTCGCCAGTATGGAGGTTTGTTCTACCTTGATTTATCAGATTCTGAGTTGTCAGTTTGTGGATCAATGGTTGTATGTCCTTTGTGATCATGTTGTATAGGGTGAGGTCACCCGAGCTACTCTAGATTGAGGAAGGCTTCTGAGGTTTGATAGTCATCTTTATGTTCTGAGAGTTGGGGGTTTGATTCAATTGATTCTCTCGGAGGCTCATTATTTTAGATATTCCATCTATCCTAGCACAACCAAGATGTATAGAGAATTAATATAGCTTTACTGGTGGAGTGGTATAAAGCAAGATATGGCGGAGTTTCTATCTAGGTGCTTGAACTTTAAGTAGGTGAAGTTTGAGCACATGAGACCTGGTGGTTTGATGCAGAGACTTCCCATTCCTGAGTAGAAGTGGTAAGGGATTACTATGGATTTCGTAGTTGGATTACGACGTACTTCAAGGGGTTTTGATTCTATTTTGGTGATTTTCGATCGACTGAGTAAGTCAGCGCACTTCTTGCTCGTTCAGACAACTTACAATATTGAGAGGTTAGCTCAGATTTACCTTTGTGACATTGTTTGGTTGCATGGGGTCCCATCTTTTATCATTTCAGACCGCGACACTAAGTTCATATCTTAGTTTTTGAGGGATATTCAGTGAGACTTGGGTACAGAGGTTCATCTTAGTACCGCATTCCACCCTCAGACAGATGGCCAGTCTAAAAGGACTATTCAGGTCTTGGAGGACATGCTTTGGGCCTGTGTTCTTGTTTTTGGAGGTTCTTGGGATAAGTTTGTGCCTTTGGCCGAGTTTGGTTATAATAATAGTTTTCATTCAATCATTGTCATGAAACCTTTTAAGGATTTGTATGGTAGGAATTGCAGATCGCCGATGGGTTAGATTGATAGTTTGAAGTCTAGGCCTCAAAGTACAAATGTGCTTCGCAATTCCATAGACAGAGACTGAGTGATTTAGGACAGACTTCAGGGGGGCCAGAGTAGGCAGAAGAGCTACGCTGATGGTAGACTTCATGCCTTGGAGTTCAGTGTTGGTGAATTGGTATTTCTTCGTGTATCACCCATGAAGGGCGTGATGAGATTTGGTAGGCGGGGCAAGCTTAGCCCCAAGTACATTTGTCCGTTTGAGAGTCTTTAGAAGGTTGTTAGCATTGCTTACATGTTAGCTTTGCCTCCGATGTTTTAAGCTAAGCACCCAATTTTCTATGTATCGATATTGCAACGGTATGTTCCAGATGAGTCTCATGTGTTGCAGTAGGATAAATTTTAGTTGGATGAGAGTTTGGCCTTTGTTGAGGAACCGATAGCTATTTTTGCCAGAGATGTGAGGAGACTGAGATCTAGAGAGATTCTGGTTGTTAAGGTTCAGTGGAGGCACTATCCAATTCAGAAAGCTACCTAGGAGACCGAGAGGGAGATGCAGGCTTATTATCCGCAACTGTTTGAGACTTCAGGTACTATCTTGTTCTTTACTTTTAAGGATGAAAGTCCTTTTTAGTAGTGGATGATATAATGACCCTTTTGGTCATTCTTGCATTTATGCTTTCCTTGTACTGTTAGAGCTTACCTGTACTAGCTCCAAGTCATTTATGGCTTGCTGGGACCAGTGGTTCAGTGCCTTGGTCATTCATTTGGTTTTTATGGTTGTTTCCCTATTTTAGAGGCTTAACTTAGGATAACGTTGACTTCGGTCAAAATTCTTGGTAAACACACTCAAAATAAAATTTCGACAGTTTTGTTAGCTCAAGAGCATAGATATTGATATAGATGAACCCTTGTCGGGGTCTGTGATCTTTTGGTTTGGTTTTGTGTTGGTTTTTGTGTTTTCTAGACAGTTGAAGTTAGAAGTATGACTTTGGTCAACTTTTGGAGAAGACGACCTCGGATGAAAATTCTGACATCGATGTTAGCTCTGAAATGTCAACTTTGGGCTAGAGGGACCTTTGGTTTGAGTCTCGAGGCTTCCGAACTCATTTTAGTCCTTGGTGTTCTATTTTGGAAAGGTTGGCCAAAAGTTTGGATTAGGGCGTGGGGCCCATTTTTTGTTAAATCGACCTCCGTTGGGATTTTCACCGATTTAATTGAGTCTAGAATGCCATATTTAGTAAAATAGCTAAGCTCATTTGTGTTTGGGGGACCCCAGATGTGTTCCCGAGGGTCCATCAGAGTAAATTTTTTTGTTGGCATAGCTGTTGGCAGTTAGTTGCTATCATGGCACCAGTAGGCCATCGCCCACGCAAGGGCATGGCCGCATGCACACAGCAGTGTGCCAACGCCCCCCTCAATTTAGCCTTCGCCTATGCATCTCCTGGGCCCCGTATGCATGGCCGCGTGCGCAGTGGCCGGGATGCATGTGCGAAGGGAAGCGCTTGGCCTACGTGTACGCTGGTGCCCGCCCGCGTATGCATGGGCCGCGTAGGAAGCACCCTGCCGCATATGCATGGGCATCGCTAACAGCCTATATCTTGGCCACCTTTTTCTTTCTCTTTCATTTCAAAACCTATTCGTTTTCACTATTGAAGCTAACTCCCAAAATTCCATTTTCTCCACTTTTGGCCACCAAATTCTTGGAATAAGATTATCATTGCTTTGTGGCCATTTTTGCAGCCTTAATCCGACTCCTTGATAATTTCTTATTAAATTTCTTCAAATTCCCTCTCTGAATTCTCTTGTTGGGTGGGCTATTTTATCCCCAATTTCTTGCCCAATTGATCTAAATTTTCTAAGCATGCACTCATTGGATCATTGTGATCATTTTGCACTCATTCATTTTCGGCTTCAAGTTACGGGGCCCATGGGCTCGCCGGTGACCCGAATTTTGACTCGGCTATAATTATACCAATATGGGTATCATTAGTCTTATTATAATGCGTAGTTTATGTTTATGATAGTTTGATTTCATTTTTGAGCTTTTCGGAGAGGTTCGGGCTCGAACATCATTATTCCAACAGCTTGTTATTGGAGGACAGGTAGGTTACAGTTTAACTCTTCTAGACTTTGCATATAGAGGCTATAATTGTACTAATTAGCATCCCTAGGTTGGGTTTATTAGCTTGGTACCCATATCTTGTCTACTTCTTCATGTCCATCTTATCTTCACTCCGATGATTGTAGTATTCATTGTAGTTGATAGTATCACCCTTGCGGTCTTTTATGGCTTTGTATTTAACTCTGGACCATATATGGTGGGTTATTTAGGAATGTCCGTGAGTCCCGAATATCAATATTGCAATCCTAGGATGGTTATTTGTGCTTTAGAGCGATTGGAGCCTGTGCAGGGCCGATAGATTGATTATGAGCCGTTGGGCTACTGTTTGTGATTCACCATGCCATTATCATGCATATAAATAGATTTCCACATGATTTTACTACGTCTTTGGCTTCAAGCCTACTTTAAATGGTTTTCAAAACCATGCAAGGCCCCAAGGGCCTGTTTTCGGTAAAAATGGTTATAAAAGGTTTGGACTTGTTTTCATTGATCTTCTTGGAGAAAGAAAGAGTTAAAGAGAGGATTTACCACTGTTCTCATACTTACACTAGATTCGTGGTGCTAGACATGCTTTCCTGTTGGTTTTGAAATGATACTAGACTCGGTCAGACCAACCACATATTGGTTATACTACTATTTTAGACTTGGTTATGTCCGGGCACCCTGTTGGAGTTTTTGGGACTTGATTCACTGATTTTGACTCGGGTAGAACCCCGAGCGTGCATTTTCAAGATCTGGTGATTTATTTCGATCCGACTACACTCCGGACGATTATATTGAGGCAAAGAGATTTTGTATGTGGTCTACAAGTAAACCTGTATGGACCTTGCCGGTCCAGACCAAGGCTTACGTGCTGTGAGTGCCGGAGAAGGGGTGTACGGTGGAGAGGTACTCGGGGGAATCCCTTACATGGATCCTGCCTCTATTTGTCCTTTTAGGTACCGAAGGGGGTAACATACAACACTACTATCACACTTGGTTTCAACTTAACATATCACATCATGCATATTGTGTTCAGATACACCCTTGTTTGCTTTTTGCTCTGTGTACGCTCTGGTAGTATGGGATGCCGGAGGGTTTGTTTTCACTTGTATATGTTCCTCGGATGTGTGGGAGCCTATGGAACTGTAGGTAGAATTTTTTTTATTGTTATTCTATCGAGATATTGATCCTGATTATGGTTACATTCGATGACTGGCAACTGAAATTTATATTATGTTCATTTGGTTCACTTGATGGTTATACTTGGTCTATCGGTTGTATATTTCTGTCTTAAGAGTGGTATTACTAGCATGACTTGGTTGTTAGTCTTGTTTTCGAACATGTAATCATTATTTTCCTTTCATCCTTCCGTTTTTACTTGAGGTTACCGGTATACTGCCTTTGTCTTAAAACTCTCTTTATATATTGTTATTGCAAGGACCCGAGGTGCATTCTTTCTTCCTTCACCTGTATTCTATGATGTATATTTTCTATTAGGTAGCCTAGTATGTTATTTTCTTCTTGTATCCTTCAGTGCTAGCTTCCGTGTACCTATTCGTTGTTTCTGTGAATACTTGCTTCTTTTCTGCTATATTACTGCTCTTATATCTTATATGCGCCCAGTCGGTCTATGATACCTACTAGGTACCCGTTGCTTAGCAATTGGTGCTCATATTACATTCTACATCTTCCTAGTGCAGATCCTAGTTTTGGGCCATCGTTGTTGATCCATTGGAGACTCGTACAGACTGATCTTTTAGACTATCCAAGGCTAAGGGTGAGATATTGGCAACCAAACCTTAGCTTTTAGTTCATATTTTGTATTATGTACTCTTTTACTATTCGGAGACATATGTATATATACTTTTGGATGCTTTCTACTCTGTTGATGTAGTTCCGGCTCTTATACTATGATACCAGGTTTTCAATTTGGTTTAGCTTCCGCTTATGCATTCCTGTTTCTAATTTCTTTATCTTTTTCCCTTGCTTCCGCTTATTTACTGTTCTTCTGCATGCTTGTTAGATAGTATCCCATTACTAACCGTTTTGGGCTATGGGGATTGATTCCCCTACTAGGGGATTATAGGTGCCATCATGATCAAGAAATCGGGTAGTGACAGACGAACGGTTTGATGTTCTAGAAACTAGACTCAAAATCCTTTAATTCGATATATAATAGGACCTCTAACTCTTCATAGATTAGGAGGTTTGATCGTCCCAAGTCAGCCCCTCGAAAAGGTTGCATATGTAGTTACTAATTCCCTATTGGCATGGAGCCGTAATACCAATACGAGTTTATGAAGACGAATAACGGTATGAGAGTAATAAAATAATCTAATAATTCAAAAGTTCTACAAATAATTCCTGAAAAGCACGATGAATTTAAATCCTTTAAAATTGCATAATCATGCCAAGAAAAGAAAGGAGGAACTTTTACATACCATAACCCTCACTTCTCGAAGCTACCACAAACTTTGTCTTGCAATATCTCGAAAGGATGTATACATATATACATATATATATATAGAGAGAGAGAGAGAGAGAGAAAGAGAGACTAAGTGACGGCTATGAATTTTATCCAGAACTGATAACGAGATTGAATCCTTTAACATTAAAACCCACGACCTCTGTTGGAAAACACACCATTAACGTTGAACTGGCTCCGTCTCTATTTGACTAGTCATAGTTAAGAACTTATGGAAAAGCTGAATGAATAAATTAGAATTAAAGTCAAAATTATCTTTTAAAAGAAGGGACTAGTAATCGACATGCTTGATATATTGAGCTTCTATTAGGCGGTGAATAATTGGAAATGAAAAAACAACTTCAATTACTTTGCTTCAAATTAAATAACTTCTCAAATAAATTATTAATGTTTAAGTGCCTCATGTTTGTATCTATCTAATAAAAACATCACCACGTTAGCACATAATTAACTAAAACTTTTCATATTCTATAATATTCCCAAGTGCATGTCTTTATTTCCACTAGAATATTAGTAAGTTATAAAAAAAACCTTGTAAAATTTAATACATATACTAATATACCATGAATATAATTTTTCTTAAATTATAAGGCCCTTAGGAAAAAGATAAAAATATATTTTATCAAACTCTAATTTAATCGGATTCTTCCAAACATATGGGGTATTATAGTAAATCTCTCAAATTTAGGATTGTAAGCCCTTGACATGAAATAATAGATAATTTTAAACACATAGGGTGTTATATTCTTCCCCTCTAAGAAATATTCGTCCTCGAATGTGAATAATACGCACGATTAAATCTAGGGATATTCACGCACAATTAAAGCTAGGGATTTCTCGAATTTATGACAGAACCTCTTCTATTCAACGGACTATACCATCCTTGCCAACTGCCCAGAAACATGACACATGCCGTGCAAGGCCACTACAACTAATAACAACTCATCATCAATGATACAAGATCATAATAGGTACTGAAACTTACCTTAATGCAAGAAACTCTATCCTTGGAAATACTATGTCGCCCTGAACCAAATTCAACCTATACACAAGGACTCCTGAGGTCTACTAATAGCGAATCTCTATCGAAAAATTTCGATAACTCAACTCTTAAGACTCAGCTCTACAACACGATCTAGAGATAAGAAAATGGTAATCAATCCTATATGCCATGTAGCCTCCTGGTTATAAGTTTGGTGCACATAACACCCATAAACAAGAATCTACTAGACACGGCTTGCAGACACCCTCGAATACGATGTTGCTCTGATACAAAGTTTGTCACACCCCAAACTCGAAGGGTGCAATTGACACCTAATGCCAAAACTTAAGCCCAAGCTGACCCTGCAGAACCATTAGCCAATGGAGCATAGAAGTCCCACATGATCAACAAAACAAACAAGTATATCTCAGCTTAAAAATAAGCCCTCGGCCAGTAAGGCCCATGTCAACAACTCTACAAGGAAAATAGTTATTCCCAATAGTTCATATAAATCAATAAATGGGTACCATGCAATTCTTGTTTAGACCGTCAAGGCCAACATGATTTCTAGGAAATCATAAATGTTATGCGAGCCATCAAAATAACTAAACCACAAAGTACCGAGAACTGCTAATCAAAAACCAGGATAGGAATAGAATTTGATACCCCACAACTGCTCAGAAGGCTACACAGACAGAGCCTTCAGTATATAGGATTCACTAACCCCTCAATGATCTCAGTCCAAAAGCCCGAGCCTCAACAGGCTAAAAACCACTACCAGTGACAATAAGGAATCAACATAAGGAATCATAACTCGATAAAGCAATGATAAGTCTACCTACAAATCCAACGGCCGCTATACAATCGAAGAACACAATCAAGTGAAAACAAATCATTCGGCCACCCATAAGCGTACACTTAACACACAACAAACAAGAGTGGAATCATAATACCATATGCAGGATGAGGATAAGATTAACCTGGGATATGGTAACCCGTATGTTCCCCCTCTGGTACCCCAAAGGCCTAATAGAGGCAGGACCCATGGAAGGACACTTCTCGTGTACTTCTACTCTGCCATACACCCCTTCTCCTGTTACACGCATCAGCCCATAGCCAATTACCCAGGAATGATAGGGTCCATGGAGGTCTACTCGTAGACTATATATAAAAACCATAAATCTCAAAGTACCACTATCCATAGTGTGATCGGATATAGATCAATAATCAGAGTCTCGTAAAATGTGCCTAAAATTAAACTGGGTCTAAATTAGTATTAGTCTCAAAAATACCGTCAGAGGGTTCCCAGAGCGTATTCGAGTCTAAAATAGTAACCAAAGCCTCAATAACCCTCTCAGAGGGTGCCCAGAGCATAGCTGAGTTTAAACCATCATAAAACATGTCTAGCACTCCGGCATAGCCGACTCTAGTATCAGTAAGAAAACCAATGAGAAAATCAACATAGTACCACTTTTATCTTGAGAAACTCCACGTGTCAATACCAAATCTCATTTTATCATCATTTATACTGAAAATGGCCCCTCGAGGCCATGCAAGTTTAGAAAAACCAGTGATAGTAGGCCTGAAGCTAAAATAGTAGTAAAACATGCAAAAAAATACTTTTTCATGAATTATATGCTCGCATACAATAGATTAGCCCAAAATGGATCACAAACATTCCTATCGGCCCTGCACAACCACAAACAGCTCTATAACATAGATATCCAGCCTAAAGTAAGGTCACGATGTCCGCGACTCATGGACATTCCCAAATATCCCATCGTACATGGTCCAGAGTCATAAACAAAGGTCACACAAGACAACAAGGGTGAAATAGTAATACTACATGAATACAACAACCAACGCAAGAAATAAATGGACGAAAAAAAGAGGACAAGGTTTGATCGTACAAACCTAGAAAACCAACTCAAGGAAGCTAATTAATGCAGTTACAACCTATATAAGAAGAGTATAGGTAGGGAAAGTCATAACCTACCTGTCGTCCGATGAATAGCTGCGGGAATGGCGTCGTCCAGCCATGAACTACTTCGAGAAGCTCCAAATCACGAAAATACTATCAACACAATAATTTACACATCAAAACAAATCCAACAATACCAAAATGCTAGAAACATAATCGGGTTGAAATTCGGGTCACAAGCGGGCCTGTGGGTCCTGTAACTCAAAACTAAAAAAAAAAATACTCGTGTGTTCCCCACATTCCCGGGAGAACATGCTCAAAAATTGAGTGGAAACAGACATCAATTAGGGCTCAAAACAGCCCACAAATCAAGAAATTAAAGAGGAGAAATTTATGGAAATCCATAGAAATTAACACTAGAATTTACCGTTTCAAGAGGCCAAGAATGCACCTGGATCAGTAGTAATTATTCCTCCAAGTAATGGGAGTGAGTTGGTGAAGAAATGGTGGAATTTGGAGTAAAAATGGAGGAAATATCGAGTTTTGAAGATAATAAAAAAGGCTAGAAATTTGAGGGTTGGCCAGCTTTATAAGTGGCCATGTCTAGAAGGGGGGCCTAACACGCACAGGCGCGCATGCACCATAGTGCTAGCATGGGCGATGGTGCACAGGAGGCCAGGCGGGCACTGAGGCGCATGGGCGACCAGTGGCGCGCAGGGGAGCTGGCATTGGCACTACGATGCTGGCATGCTGAGGTAGGTGGCACACAGAGGCACTGGAGCATGCGCGCAGGCGTGGCCCTGGCACCACACCAGCAACCAACAATGCCAAGGGAAGATTTTCACACTTTGGGGCCCCGGGAACTTATCAGGGTCTCGCGAATGAAAATGAGCTGAGCTATTCAACTAGAAATGGCATTTCAGATCCAATGGAATTGATGAAAATCCCATCGGAGGTTGATTTAATAAAAAGTGGGCCCCATGCCCAAAATCAATCTTTAGGCCAACAATTCTAAAACGGAACCCAAGGGATGAATTCAAGTCCGGAACCCTCGGGACCTAAACCAATGATGCCTTTAGCCTAAGTTTTATATTCTAGAGCTAACATCGCTGACAGAATTTCCATCCGATGTCGTCTTTTTCAAATGTTGACCAAAGTCAACCAAACAAGCCTAACTGGCCTGAAAACATAGAACGAGAGAGAATTCCAAGCTGAATAGCTTTGGGATCCCGACCAAAAGTCCAACTAGACCAAAGTACACATTCTGGAGCTACTGGAACTGTCGAAATTCGATTCCGAGCATGATAGCTTAGAATATTGACTGAAGTCAATGATTTCCAAAGGTTAAAGCTTTAAAACAAGGAAATGACCATAAAGACCAAACAAACAGCCCGAGCATCGAACTACCAATCTAAGCAAGTCATAAATAACTTGGGGCCGCTACAGAAAAGCTCTAACAGTACAAGAAAGGCAAAAATACGAGAATGACCGGAAGGGTCATTACAAGAAATTTGTTTAGTATTATTTTGTCATAAAATTTATTGATATTTTAAATATTTGTTATTTAGGTATCACAGTTATTATATTTTCATTTGCTTTTGTTTTCAACATAAGTTTTTACTTTTACTTTTAATTATTGGAATCACAATTTGAATCTTACCCTTATGTTACTAATATTATGCTTGGAGTTCTTTAATTTTTATTATTTTGTTTATATTTTTTGTTATTATCTATTAGGATTAAGTTGTGTGATCTTATTACTATAGTGTGATTTTTTTTTATCATAATTCAAAAACTCACTCATCTCAAATATTAATAAGCATTATCATTGTACAAATGATTGGAATTCTGTCATTACTCAATTTTTCGTTATATTTATCTATTAATATTTAAATTAATAAAGGGATGAAAAATAAATCAACCATAAATAAAATACAAAGAAATAATAATATTTTATTGATGAATACTTATGAGTACAATCTGTTTCTCCCTTGATTCTTCTCTCCTAAATATTTCGATGATTCAAGGGATGTTAGTAGCGTGTTTCTCTAATATTGAATGATTTGGACATTTTTGGGATTTATTTGATCTCCATGAAAGGAGGATTTTGTGGATATCTTATGAATATTAATGATTTTATGATATTCGAGATGTCTCTTCAAGGGAATGTATTACCCATTAAATAGGCGTGAGTTAGGGTTTAGGGTAAAATAGCCTCTAAGCTAGGGTTTAGGAAAGAGTAGCCTCCAAGAAACCCTGACAGAAATTGAACTCATCTTGCATAGTCTCGCAAAATTTCGATGTCTACAATGTGATCTTGTCCATATAGTATGACTTTTCTCACAATACTCGAAAAACTTTATAAAAGTGTAAAATAAAATTCTTTGAAATCTCTTGTCTCAAATAAAGTTTAGATTTCTTTGTCGATAAGAGAGTATAATTACGTTCGAAACTTTGCTTAAACGTAATCCCTTCTTCCTCAATTTCAGCATCTTCATCAACTCATATATATATAATATTATATATGAAATTGAATAAAAAAGTTATGTTAAAATGGTATTTGTTTTTCTCAAAAAAGTTTATTTCATCTTTATTGTATAGTTTCTTAATGATTAAGTAGTCTATTACAACACTATCAAAACTGAAAATATCATATGCATCTAATTGATATATCCAACTATTATCAAATTAGAAATATTAAGAAGCATGTGATTTTTATTACATTATGAGATATATCGCATGAATAAAAGAAAATAATTATATGAACAAAAGAGAATGAAAACATACCTTTGGTGGCTCATAGATGAACTTTCGATGAATGTTCAGATAAAACTTTTTAGTATTGAGCCTTTGCCTAAAAAGCTTACTCGCATTTACAATAAAATGACCAATAATTTTATTAGATACAATTGTTTATAAAATTAATGCTATGTATTTATAATTTTAGTTCAAAACAAGAAACCAAAAAAGAGGGGGAAAGGAAATCAAATATGTAGTAAGTAATTGATTATGGGAAAAAATTAAAGTATTACTTGCGACCTTTTCAGTTTGAATCAGAAATAAACTAATTCATGTAAAAGCGTCAAGTGATATAATGCAGTTTGAGGCTCTCCATGAACATTTTTCTTGCCGACATATAAATATGAATGTGTCTTAATATTTTTGTATAAATTGTGACATCACGATCCAAAATCCAAGGTTTGTGATTACACCTACCTCGACCTAGCCATGGTAGGTAAGCCAAACTCAACAATGCAAACAACTCAAAATAAAGGTAAATAACAAAATATCAATACGATTTACTAATAATAACTCTGAATATACTAAAACTGAAGAGAAAACAATACATCAAGAATCCCATGACTCAGTTGTCATAAGTACAAGAGCGACTCTACTACAGAATGTCATACTGAAGTGCAAAACTGTCAAAAAAAGTAGATGAGACAGAGATAACGGATAGAAGAGAGTGGGACAATCTCCGAACACATGAGCTCACCACAGCTTCGAAAGCAGCAACACCACATGATCTCTAACCACAAGGTCCCTCGTACCATGATCTGCATCATAAGGATGCAAAAAAGTAGGAGTAAGTACGATCCACTTGTAGTCAATAGGCATCACAATTCGACTGAGCTTAAACAGTTACTATATCGAATAAAGAATACCAAAATAACTCTGCACGTAGAAAAGTTCTAGCAGTTCAATATCAATGACTAAATGAGATATCTATATCACAACAATAATCCAAATGCTAATGCAATGCAATGATATGGATGAAAAACAATGGGAAATGCCTACCATATACACTCTCCGAGCAATTATCACTTCAGGACGGGATCTATGGAGGACTTGTGAGGTCCATATACTAATCAACTCTCATCAAATTATATATATATCAGTGATCTGATATGTCGGGATTTCACAACACTTTTGACGCTTAAAACTAAGGATTTTTGGGAGTTCTTAAGTATATTTTGTTGGATTTGATGTCATTTATTGCATGTACAAGGAAAAGTGTTGGAAAGATAAAAGTACCAAAAAATTGCAGATTTTTGGGAAAAAGTCATGCCCCACAGGATTGGAATCTACCATGTCCCATGGGAGAGGCCGTCGTAACGAACCAGAGAAACCAAAGTCAAAGGTCATCTCTCATGACCTACCATGATGGGCATCGGTGCAGCCATGGGACGTCATAAAGCCCGTCGGACTGGACCAACAGAACAGAAGCTAAGAGGCAAGCCTTGATGAGCTGCTACAATGTCTGTGAGAGACACGATGGGATATTACAGAGCCAATTGAATCAAGACAATGGAGATTGAGGATAAAGCCTACTAGCCGACGAGATAGCCATAATGGGCGTCGCATCCACGATGTCCCATCGCATCAGCCCATGGAATCGAGGCAGGAGACCTGAAGCTCCAATATGAAGAAGCCTGATAGGCACCCACGATGCCCATACGATACCTCGAATCAAGATCGACCTACCCACAAGGTCAGTTGAGGTCATACGATCGCAAATCGCTATCGTACGATTTCGATAACTCAACTCTTAAGACTCAGCTCTAAAATAGGGAATTATCCATAAAGACCAAACGAACGGCAGGGCACCGAACCACCGGCCCCAGCAAGCCATAAATGACTTCAGGCCTCTACAGGAAAGCTTTAACAGTACAAGAAAAGCGTAGATGCGGGAATAACCGGAAGGGTCATAAATGAACCCTTATTGTCACCTGTTTTTCAGAGTCCTCAGAGTGATTCTCTTTCTCCGTATATGATTTGATTATCCATAATATAAAATATAGCACATATATAGAATTTAGCACTGTATAGTATCTATATATGTCTATTATACACACACATATATAATAATATATCATTTATTCTACTATAGAATAAGAGGCTACGAAAGCAACTATTGGACGACATGCTTGCTTCCCAGCCTAGGGGTATTTTTGGTATTAATAGATTTTTGTGCCTTAACAATATTGTACTTGACTGCTTTATAGTTGTACGTTTCCACTTTTGGACCACAAAGTTGGTCCAGTTTCAGTTAATTACCTTAACAAACTAGTACAAAATTTTTGAATTTGTGGGGCCCATTAGACTTCACCCTTTTCTTTTAAAATAGTAAATTCGTCCGCGCTTCGCGCGGTTATATAAGACGATGGTTAGTAGATTTCAAACAAATTCATAAGTTAATATTCATATGAAATACAAAATAATTAAAGATGAACTTATGACAATCAAATATTCATATAAAATACAAAATAAAAATAAATCGTAGAAAGGACATATAAAAAAATACATCATTCTTATGACCTTAATCATTAAAAAATAAAAGAAAAAAATATGAAATCAATGCACAATCTTCTGAGCTCTTGTCGACAGTAATTCCCACAAACTGATCATCCATTGAATAGATTTCATCTTATTCTTCTAATCAAACTAAAAACATGAATATAGTGAGCACCAGAAATATAACAACTTAAAAGACTAATGTGATCATTTCTACAAAGTCTTACTGAATCATTAATTATAGGACTACAATATGAAATATCAAATAGTGTCATCAATATGACTATTAATTATTTTATAGGTTGTCACGACCCAATTTCTCGGTCATGATGGCACCTACAACCCCCCAGTAGGCCAACCAATCCACATAGCTCAGAACGGTTAAAAATGGGCTACCTTCTAACAGTTTAAGCGAAAGATTCGATACATAAGCGGAAGAAAGGGCATAAAATGATAAGAAAATAGATACAAGAGAGATATAAACAAGCGGACTCTAAACCAACTCAAAACCTGGTATCAAAGCGTATAAGAGCCGAACTACATCAAGAGTACAAAGGTCCAAAAGTCATATATACACAATGTCTCCAAAACTATAAGAGTACAAAATACACCAATGATAGCTGAAGTCAAGCTCTAAACGCCAAGATCTCACCCTCAGGCTGGATGATCAAAAACTTCACCATGCACGAGTCTCTGACGCGCTAACAGCGATGGCCCATGCTAGGATCTGCACCAAAAGATGCAGAGGGTAGGGTGCGCACCGAATGCAAAGCATAAGGTACCCAGTAGGTATCATAGGCCGACTGGGCACATATAAAGTAAAAGAGAAATAGCAGGCAGAGTAGGAACAAATAGTCACAGAATTCAATGATAAGCACACAGGAGCTAGCCTAGAGGGAACACAACAGAAACAACATATAAGGCTAGCATATAGAATATATACATACAACAGGCACAGGTGAAAGTAAGAAAAACGCACCTGGTATCCTTGCAAAAATAGGAAATATAAGAATAAGTTCTAGAAATGGGCAGTATACCGGTAGCCTCAAGTATAAGGAAAAAAGGAAGAGAAGAATAAAGGTAGACATGCTCGACATACAAGAATTAATACCCAATAAAGTCATACAAAACTCAATCCAGGAACTCACCACATCACAATAATCATACTCATACTAAACTGTAACAGGGAACAATATCATAATAAAGTAACAAGAGTCTACCTACAGTCCCTTGGCCGCCCATACAACTGAGGAACGCAATCAAGTGAAAATAAACCCTCCGACATCCTATACTACCGGAGCGTACAATCAACAAACAACAAACAACAAACAAGGGTGGTATCTCAAACAATGGATGACATGATGCATGAAAACCTTGGGGTAAAATAGAACCTCTGTATGTACCACATCTGGTGCCGATCAGGTCCAGCAGGCAGGTTCCATGGAAGCACATAGCCCATATACCTCTACTACATCATATACCCTTCCCCCGGCACATGCATCCCAAAGCCTCAGGTCCGGAGTGGCAAGGTTCATGGAGGTCCTGGACCCCATACTAAAACTTTGAATCAAAACGTGTCCTCCAGAATTGAGTTTGGGTTCAAGCTAGTGGCTAAGTCTCAAATATGCATGCCTAGACCCTGTCTAGGACTAATATAGTGCAAAAGATATCTCAAAGACCCTTTCAAAGGTGTACCGGCACAACCAGGTCTAATCCCGGTCTATGAAATGAAGGAAGAAAAGAACTTAGCGCTCATCCCTTGCTTGGTTCTCCCGTGAGGGAAGGTCTAGTATACAGTTTTCTTCTTCTTGATTGAAGCTCTATCTCTCATTCAGCCCTTCGCAAGCTTCCTTCAAAAGAGGAGTCCATAGGCGCGAATACTCGGATTGGACTTTGAAAACCCCGCGGAGTAGAAGACTGACTTCGGCCAGGAGATTGATAGAGACCATCCTTTGATTGAGAGAGCCAGAGGCCTTCAGTGAAGAATCTCTAATTCCCTATGTGAGAGCATGCGCCCAGAGAAGAGAAGCGCTTAAGCAACAGTAGTAAAAACATTTCAGATGCTCGACCCGGCCGAGCCTGATATCATTTCAAATCAGTAAGAAAACTGAGATAGCACTCTGACCCGGCCGAGTCTGGCAATAGTGGTAAATCATGATTAAACCATATTTTTAACCTTCTTTTACCCCAAGAAGATCCACATATCAAGTCAAATCATTTCTAAATCTAATTTCATCAAAAATGGGCCCTCGGGGCCATGCAAGGTTTAGAAAATCAGTTTTCGTAGGTCCGAAGCCAAAAACTGTAATCATGGAAAAACCTCTTTATATGCATAAAAATGATATGATCAACCCAAATAGCTGCCCAACAGCTCAAAATCAACCTAACGGCCCTGCACAGGCTCCGAAGCTACTCATCAAGCATTACCAGCCTAGAAGGATAATTCTATGTCCAGGACTTGCGGACATTCCCAATAATCCCACCTTCTATGTTCCAGAGTCAACAAGACCTCACGGGGTCACAAGGGTAATAAATATATCAACTAATAGGAATACTACACACAACAGAGGAAAGAAATAGGACGAATCATGGAAAAACGGTCAAGGTCTATGGTACCAACCTAATAACCCAACACAAGGATGACAACTAGTACAATTTTACCTGATATATGCGAAGTATAGGGAGTTAAGCCGTAACCTACCCATCGTCCGACGATAAATTGCAGAAACGATGATTTCAGAGGCCGAGAAGCTCCGAATTAGAATAAAACTATCAAATTCATGAATAAAATGTTAAGACTAGTCTAACGATACTCATATTGCTACAATTATAGCCGAGTCGATATCTGGGTAAAAAGCGAGCCCACGAGGCCCACAACCCGAAACCAAAAACGAAAAAAACCAAGATGACTCCAACGATACCAAGAAGCCTTGCTCCAAATTTGAGCACAATTGGACAAGGGAAGGGCACCAAAACATCCCGCCCAAGTTGGGGATTAAAGAATGGAAATTTCGAAAATAAAAATGGAAATTGGGCAAGAATTACTTACCAAAACGATGAAAAATCAGCCCAAGATGGATAAAACTTCACACCCACGAACATGCACAAGCTTAGAGGGCAGAATCTATCAGAATATCCAAGCTTTGGATGAGCATCAATGGAGGAATTAAGAGAAAAAATGAAGAAGGCAAGTTGGGGAAGAAGACTTACCAAGAGGCGAAGAACTACGGATAATCGACGAACAAATAATTTCCCAAGGTTTAGGACTGAATTGGAGCAAAATAGTGGAGAGAGTTTTGAGTTTTAGAGTGAGAAAAGCGAGGAGAAGGGCTGGAAAAACGAAATGACAACAATAAATAGCTGCTGTCCGTAGTTGATTTTCTGCACTTTTTAGAAAACTCGACGGGGCATTCCGAGAATAATCAAAAATTGATATTCAAAAGTGAATAGTGCTAACAGAGTGGAAACAACATTCCGGACTCAACGTAATTGACCAAACTTCCATATGAGGTCGTTTCGGAGAAATGTTGACCCAAGTCAACACTAACGAAAAGGAACTCAAAGGCTCGAAATGAGTCTGACTCACCCGAAACCCAAACCAACCATCTTCCTAGCCCAAACTCAACATTCCAGAGCTTTCAGAATTGTCAGATTTCGAATCCGACACTCCAATCATCGGAAATAACTCGAAGTTACACTTCCAACTCCAAATGGCCTGAAAACTGAGAAAACCACACAAAACCCACACTGGAAGTTCTTAGGTCTCAACTAAAGGTCCAACTAGACCAAACTCATCGCTCCGGACCTAACAGAACTGTTAGAATTCAATTCTGAGCATGTTAGCTAAGAATGTTGACTAAAGTCAATGATATTCTAAGTTTAAAGCTCTAAAATAGGCGAACGGCTAAAATGACCAAACGAATGACCAGGGCACCCAACTGCCAGTCTTAGCAAGCCATAAATGACTTGGGGCCACAGGAAGGCTCTAACAGTGCAATAAATGCGAAAATGCGAAGATGACCAGAAGGGTCATCACAACATCCACTACTAAAAAGACTTTCATCCTCGAAAGTCAAGAAGAAAGGAGTACCTGAAGTCTTGAACAACTATGGATACTAAGCACGCAACTCACTCTCGGTCTCCCAGGTAGCCTCCTCGACCGAATGATGCCTCCACTGCACTTTCACAACTAGAATCTCCCTAGATCTCAACCTTCTCATATCTCTGGCAAGAATAGCTATCGGCCCTCAACAAATGATAAACTCTCATCCAACTGAACTGAATCCCAATGTAACACATGAGACTCATCAGGCACATACTGGCGCAACATCAAAACATGGAAAACTAGGTGAACAACTGAAAACATCAAAGGCAAGGCTAACATGTAGGCAACACTACCAACTCTCTGTAGAATCTCAAATGGCCCAATAAATATGGGGCTAAGCTTGCCCCGCCAACCAAATCTCATCACGGGCGATACTTGGAGGAAAACTAGATCTCCAACACTAAACTCCAAGGCACAAAGTCTACGATCAGTGTAGCTCTTCTACCTACTCTGGGCTACTCTAAATCTGTCCTGGATCAAACAGACTCGGTCCAAAGAATCTGTAAGTAAATCTGTACCCTGCGGTCTAGACTCTAACCAATCAAACCAACCAATGGGCGATCTGCAACGCCTACCATGCAAAGCCTTGAAAGGTGCCATGCCAATGATCGAATGAAAGCTATTATTATATGCAAACTCAGCCAATGGCACAAATTGATCCCATAAACCTCCAAAGTCAAGAACACAAGCCCGAAGCATGTCCTCCAGGACCTGAATAGTCCTCTCGGACTGGTCATCTATCTGAGGGTGCAAATCAGTACTAGGCTGAACCTATGTACCCAAATCAATTTGTATAGCTCTCCAGACCTGGGATGTGAACTGAGTGCCGCAATCTGAAATGATAGAAGTTGGGACCCTGTGCAACTGTACAATCTTACAAATGTAGATCTGAGCTAACCTTTCTGCCCCGTAGGAAGTCTGAACCGGCAAGAAATGTGCTGACTTAGTCAGCCTATCAACGATCACCCAAATGGAGTCAAACTCCCAAGTAGTATGAGGTAAACCAACAACAAAGTCCATAGTACTGCCTTCCCACTTCCACTTAGGAATGGGAAGTCACTACATTAAACCACCCGGTCTAATATGCTCAAACTTCACCTATTGACAGTTCAAGCACCGAGATATGAACTTTGCCATGTCTCGCTTTATACCACTCCACCAGTAAAGGTGTCTCAGGTCTCTATACATCCTCGCTATGCCAGGATGGATGGAGTATCTGGAACAATGTGCCTCACGGAGTATCAACTGTATCAAATCACCTACTCTAGGAACATAAAGTCGACCCTCAAACCTCAGAATCCCATCATAACCCAAGGTAGCCCGGCTGGCCTCACCCAGAACCACCTAATCACGAACGTCACACAAACTATGAACCTCAAACAGTCGGCTCTGAATATGATCAACTAGAGTAGAACGAACCTTAACACTAGCAAGAACTCTGTTGGGATCCGATAAGTCAAGCCTAACTAAATGGCTAGCGAAGGACTGGATGTCCAAGGTCAACGATCGCTTAGAAGCTAAAAGTGAAGCTAGACTGCCCATACTCACCACCTTCTGACTCAAGGCATCCGCTACCACGTTTGCCTTGCCCGGATGGTATAAAATAGTGAAATCATAGTCCTTCAGCAACTCAATCCATCTCCTATGTCTCGAGTTCAGCTCGCGCTGACTCATAATGTACTGAAGACTACGATGGTCAGTGAATATCTCACAATGAACTCCATATAGATAGTGCCTCCAGATCTTGAGCGCGAAGACTACTACCGTCAACTCTAAGTCATGAGTGGGGTAATTGAGCTCGTGAACCTTCAATTGCCTCAATGCATATGCTATCACTCAACCCTGCTGCATCAACACACAACCAAGATAGACCCCTGAAGCATCACAATACACGGAGAAACTCTGACCCTCAATCGGCAAAGTCAAACTTGGAGTTGAAGTTAATAAGGCCTTAAGCCTCTGCAATCTATCCTCGCACTAATCAGACCACTAAAATGGAACATCCTTCCTAGTCAGCATAGTCAATGGTGCTACTATGGAAGAAAATCCTTCAACGAACCATCTGTAATACCCGGCTAACTCAACAAAGTTGCGAACCTCGGTAGGAGTAGTAGGTCTAGGCTAATCACGAACTGCAGAAATCTTACCCGGATCAACTCTAATCCCATCCTTAGACACCACGTGCCCTAGGAATGAAACTGACTCTAACCAAAACTCACACTTTGAGAACTTGGCGTAAAGCTGATGATCTCTCAAAGTTTGAAGTACAATCCTCAAGTGCTGCTCATGCTCATCTCTACTCCTCAAGTATACCAGGATGTCATCAATTAAGACTATCATGAACATATCCATGTACGGGCTAAGCACCCTGTGCATCAAGTCCATAAAGGCTACAGGGGCATTATTCAACCCAAAAGACATCACCAGGAACTCATAGTGACCGTAACGTGTCCTGAATGATGTCTTAGGGATGTCCTCCATCCTAATACTCAACTGATGGTAGCCGGACCTCAAATAAATCTAAGAAAACACGGTGGAACCTTGAAGCTGATCAAATAAGTCATCAATCTTGGGCATGGAATATTTATTCTTCATTGTCACCTTATTTAACTGTCGATAATAAATACACATCCGCATCGACCTATCCTTCTTCTTCACAAAGAGAACAGGATCATCCCAAGGAGACACACGCGGTCTAATAAACCCCTTAGCTAATAAATCCTGGAGCAGCTCCTTAAGCTCTCTCAACTCAGCAGGAGCCAAATGGTAGGGAGGAATAGAAATAGGCCTCGTG
>QJPP01005211.1:0-86954 GCA_003996215.1 Jaltomata sinuosa
TCAAGCAACCGTTGTTGTTTTTGATGTTTTTATGTTGTATTTGTAGGAAATGGAAACAAACATGGAAACGGAAGGAAATACGAGAAAAAGAGGATTCTGCCTAAGAGTGACGGCCTGAGTGACGGCCTGAGTGACGGCCCATCACACATGTGACGGTCCGTCACAGTGACCGTCAACTTGAGGCAGTGGTGCTGCCTAGGGGTGACGACCACGGCGACGGTCCGTCAAGGCAGTGACGGTCCGTCAGCCGGGCCGTCACACCAAAGCAGTGGCGCGCCAATGGCTGTCCGCGTTTAGGACTCCTAACCCATTTTGGATTTGGTTTCTTTGACTCCTATAAATACCCTATGATAGGTTTATGTTACATATTATTCACCCATTAGTTTAAAACACGTTTTAGTTGTTTTTGAAATCAAACAACACGGTTCATTGGTATTGAACTCGTGTTCTTGATTCGTTCGTGAGTTCTTGGTTTTTCTTGTTCTTGGATATTGGAAGATTGATTGTTTCATTATATTGTAAGACTTTTCTTCCCTTTATTATGAATACAACTATTTTCTCTTCTTCTTCGAGCATGAGTAACTAAAACTCCCGCAACTAGGGTTGTGGGAGCCATGGCAAACATAGCGATTTAGATTCCGGGTAGCGTTGGGTTCAATTTACATGTAGTCACGTTGTTAATCATACTTTATGTGACGTTTTCTAGTGGTTGCAAACATTAGAACATGCCTAGGTGTAATTTGCTTGAGTAAAGAGATTAAAACCGGGAAACTTGATTAACAACAAGGATTCGAGACTACTAACTCTCGTCTAATGATTAATGCCGTAACTGTATTAATCTACTTGATGTTAGGATTGAAAGCTAAAAAGCACATCTTTTCGAGGTCGAGAGAATAGAAAAGGAAATTTGTTTATTTGGTCGAGAGACGTTTAGACGATACAATTGACGCAATCACATCGTGACACGCATATAGAAAGAACCCGGTTAAGCCTAGAATCGACATTGTTACAACGCCATGGTGAACACGTCCCTAGTTCATTCTCTCCTACTGATTACTTCTCTACAATATTGTTGCTTTTGATTACAAAACCCCCCCTTTATTTACCGGAAACTATTGACCATCAGTCACGTACTTCACTAAAGGCTTAATCTTCACCATATTCTCTGTGGGATTCGACCCCAACCTTGTTGGGTTCTTTACTTGACTACGACCGCTTATGCTTCGTTAATTCGAGGTGTAGTTTGGGCGTTATCAAAAAGTGGCGCCGTTGCCGGGGAATACGGTTGTTAATTAAGTCTGGTGTGTTTATTTGACTCTTAGTCATACTTTCCTGCTTTTACTTTTATTTGTTGTTTTTTGTTTATTATAGGGTATATAGTTGTGCATACGGTTTTTTATTAAGTCTGGGGTGTCTTGATGAAGTCTGAGTAATCAAGACACCCGCGTCGTGCCGCGACGTTAAATCAGGCGCTGTATGGGAGGCAACCCATAAATTATTGTTGTATTATAGTCTAATTAATTCGTGGGGTTTGAGTCACCGCCGAGGGTTTTTGTTGCTGTGTTTCTTTTCCCTCTGGTGTGCTATCTAGTAGAACCGGCATGTTTAGGTTGTTATTTTAAATTTTTTTTTAGTGTCTATAGTGATGAGCATGGCATTTTTCTTGTCTAAAAATGAGGCCCCTTTAAAAATTTTCTGGTTTTGTACTTATGTTGAAACAATTGACTGTCTGGATCCTTGAATGTCATTGTGTGATTATGATTAGAATGAGTATGCTTAAGCCGAGCGGTTGTTTGATAGTTGGTAGCGATATAGTTTCTTGGTGCCAAGAGTGTGTGAGCTTATTTTTATAAATTCTTACTCTGTGCATGCATCTAGAACTTGCCCGGTCTATTTTGTTAAGTTCGAAGTTGGTTGCTTAGGAAAGGATCACAGGCCCTTTTTGTGTGCAGTCCACTTAACCTAAAAGACCGTCCAAATATAAATAACCCCTTTGATCCCTGTTTGAGCCATAATTGACCTTGTTCTTTCAATAACCTGTCACCATTCATGTTTAACTTTGAATTCCTATTTTGGCCCTGGTCCTTCCTTGGATATCGTGCACCTCAACTCAGGCAATCAGCCTAAGTTGAGGGTGGCTACTATAGAGGTAAACCCTGTTTTGGCCCTGGTCCTCCCTTGGACATTGTGCACCTCAATGCAGGCAATCAGCCTAAGTTGAGGGTGGCTACTAGAGAGGTGAATGATAAGAAAAAGAGGATAGTGAAGATTGGTTGTGAATAGAATGAAAAGTCGGGTGTGTGCCTAAGAAAAAAAAGAGAAAAAAAAGAGATGAAAAAGATCGAAAAAGAAATAAAAAGAATTGTCAAAATAAAGAGGCCGCACCTGTAGCTAGAAAGAAGGAAATATAAAGGTGAATAAGGATGGACAAAGTAAGTTATGTGGTAATAAGACGTCGGTAGTTCCAAGGAGGGCTTAGTCACTAACCCCTAAATGTATCATACCTGCACCTGAAGCCTCATTACAAGCCTAAACAAGTCCTGTAGTGATCCTGAGCGGCTTTCTGAAAACTGGAAATAGAATAGTAAGGGCAAGCCTATGGTATCGCATGTGCATTGTTTGAAATCGTTTGTGAGTGTGAGCGCTTACCTAGTTCCAAATTTTGTGTGTGGGATTTCTTTGTGGTGAGGGCACCAAGATGTCTATATTGTCTATTGATTGTTAGGATAGCTGCGTGTGTGTATGCATAATATTCTATTATATCGGAATGACATGTTTGGATCCTTGCAAGTTAGGGTTTCATACATTTGTGTGCTACGAGGGAGCTTGATTTAATTGAATAAGTTTTGAATGACCATGGGTTGCTATAGACACAAGTTTTATTTCTTAGTTAAGTCGTCGTATTGTTTTATGTTATGTTGCTTGAGGACAAGCGAACGTTTTAAGTTGAGGGTGTTGATGTGACGCCATTTTACGTCACTTTCGACTCCTTTTAACTAAGAACAATCGTATGTTTTCAAGCAACCATTGTTGTTTTTGATGTTTTTATGTTGTATTTGTAGGAAATGGAAACAAACATGGAAACGGAAGGAAATACGAGAAAAAGAGGATTCTGCCTAAGAATGACGGCCTGAGTGACGGCCCATCACACATGTGACGGTCCGTCACAGTGACCGTCAACTTGAGGCAGTGGTGCTGCCTAGGGGTGACGACCACGGCGACGGTCCGTCAAGGCAGTGACGGTCCGTCAGCCGGGCCGTCACACCAAAGCAGTGGCGCGCCAGCGGCTGTCCGCGTTTAGGACTCCTAACCCGTTTTGGATTTGGTTTCTTTGACTCCTATAAATACCCTATGATAGGTTTATGTTACATTTTCACCCATTAGTTTAAAACACGTTTTAGTTGTTTTTGAAATCAAACAACACGGTTCATTGGTATTGAACTCGTGTTCTTGATTCGTTCGTGAGTTCTTGGTTTTTCTTGTTCTTTGATATTGGAAGATTGATTGTTTCATTATATTGTAAGACTTTTCTTCCCTTTATTATGAATACAACTATTTTCTCTTCTTCTTCGAGCATGAGTAACTAAAACTCCCGCAACTAGAGTTGTGGGAGCCATGGCAAACGTAGCGATTTAGATTCCGGGTAGCGTTGGGTTCAATTTACATGTAGTCACGTTGTTAATCATACTTTATGTCACGTTTTCTAGTGGTTGCAAACATTAGAACATGCCTAGGTTTAATTTGCTTGAGTAAAGAGATTAAAGACGGGAAAACTTGATTAACAACAAGGATTCGAGACTACTAACTCTCGTCTAATGATTAATGCCGTAACTGGATTAAACTACTTGATGTTAGGATTGAAAGCTAAAAAGCACATCTTTTCGAGGTCGAGAGAATAGAAAAGGAAATTTTTTTATTTGGTCGAGAGACGTTTAGACGATACAATTGACGCAATCACATCGTGACACGCATATAGAAAGAACCCGGTTAAGCCTAGAATCGACATTGGTACAACGCCATGGTGAACACGTCCCTAGTTCGCAGTCTCTCCTACTGATTACTTCTCTACAATATTGTTGATTTTGTTCACGTTGATTACAAACCCCCCCCCTTTATTTACTGGAAACTATTGACCATCAGTCACGTACTTCACTAAAGGCTTAATCTTCACCATATTCTCTGTGGGATTCGACCCCAACCTTGTTGGGTTCTTTACTTGACTACGATTGCTTACGCTTCGTTAATTTGAGGTGTAGTTTGGGCGTTATCAAGTACGAGACTCTCTTTCACCAGCTTGCTCCATTTGGGGCCATGATTATCCCTACCGAGCCAGATAGAGTTCGTAAATTTGTTCAGGGGTTTAGATTAGAGTTCAGAAAGATAGTTGAGGTGTTAGTTGCTAGTGGTCGATACTTCCAGGCTTTAGTTGATCATGCTCATACTATGGAGGATTTTCCCCATCATGATCTGGGGGCCAGAGTAAAGAGGCCACGACACCAGGGTAGCTACAGTGGTTCCTATTACAGTGGTAGAGGTTTAGGCTAGTTGGGCCGAGGTTACCAGACACAGCAGCACCTGGTCAGTCTAGTCGATCAGTTCAGGCTACACTTTAAGCTTCTAGTAGTTCTCAGTTTGAGCAGGGTCAGAGGAGCCATCAGGGTTATGGTGGTCAGACTCCGAGAGGTATAATTTTTGAGACATCAGCCAATAATGTCCATATGGGTGCAACTAGTTTTTCCAGAGAGGGTAGGCTGACAGGGCCTTGTAATAAGTGTGCGGTAATCGGTCACTTTGCTAGAGATTGCCCCTAGTGGGGTATAGTTCACCCAGTTGCTTAGCTAACTTAGCCTATTCAAGCAGTGCAACCACTACCTAAAGGAGGTGGTGGTCAGGCTAGAGGTGGTACCCAGCATGGCAAGACAAGTGGTAGGGATGCGGTCGGTTAGGAGGTGGTCATCATCATGTATTTGCGGTCATAGATAGACCAGTGGCAGAGGGCTCTGATACTTTGATCACATGTACAATTTTTGTATGCCTTCAGTAAACTTTGGCTTTATTTGATCTTTGATCTTCTTGCTCGTATATTTTTGCCAACTATTTGCCTTTTTTGGGGTTGGCTAGTGAGCCGTTATTTGTACTTGTATCTGTTTTGACCCCCAGTAGGAGAATTTTTTGTAGTGGATCGAATTATCAGTTCCTGTATGATTTTTAGTGGATATATTGAGAATTAGGGTGATTTAATGATTCTTGATATGTTAGAATTTGATATGATTCTGGTCATGGACTGGTTATCCCCTCATCGAGGGATTTTGGATAGTTATGTCAAGACCATTACCATAGTCATGCCCGGTGTATCCCTGGTTGTGTGGTAGGGTTTTGTCTGCCGCGCACTGTCTCGTATCATCTCCTGTCTTTTAGCTAGGAAGTTGATTTCTCATGGGTGTTTGGCTTTTCTACCATATGTCCGAGATGCTAGTGCCAAACCTTCTTCTCTTGAGTCAGCTCCTATTGTTAGAGATTTCCTTGATGTGTTATTTACTGACCTGCCAGGCCTTCCACCTAAGAGAGATATTGACCTTGCTATTGAGTTAGAGACGGGCACCAGGCCCATTTCTAGTGCTCCTTACCGTATGGATCCAGCTGAGTTGAGAGAGCTTAAGGAAGAGCTCCAAGAATTTTTTGCTAAGGGTTTCATCAGGCCGAGTGTGTCACCTTGGGGTGCTTCTGTTCTGTTTGTGAAGAAGAAAGATGGGTCGATGCGGATGTGTATTTATTATCGACAACAAAATAAGGTAACTATGAAGAAAAGGTATTTGATGTTGCATATAGATGACTTGTTTGATCAACTTTAGGGTTTAGCCTTGTTTTCTTAAATATATTTGAGGTCTGGCTACCACCCGTTGAGGATTAGGGCAGAGGAAATCCCTAAGATAGCATTCAGGACACGTTATGGCCATTATGAGTTCCTAGTGATGTCGTTTTAGTTGACCAATTCCCCCGCAACTTTCATGAACATGATGCACAAGATGCTTAGCTCATATTTGGACTCATTGGTGATAGTTTTCATAGACGACATCCTGATATACTCATGGAGTAGAGATGAGCATGAGCAGCACTTGAGGATTATACTCCAGACTTTGAGAGATCGTTGACTTTATGCCAAGTTCTCAATGTGCAAGTTTTGGCTTGAGTCAGTTGCATTTCTAGGACACGTGGTGTCTAAGGAGGGGATTAGAGTTGACCCGAGTAAGATTATAGTGGTTCGTGAATGGCCTAGACCTACTACTCCTACCGAGGTTTGCAGCTTTATCGGGTTAGCAATGTACTATATGAGGTTCGTCGAGGGGTTTTCTTCCATAGCATCACCTTTGACTAGGTTGACTAGGAAGGATGTTCCATTCCAGTGGTCGGATCAGTGCGAGGATAGCTTTCAGAGGATTATGGCCTTATTAACTTCAGCTCCAGCATTGAGTTTTCCAATTGAGGGTAAGAGGTTCTCAATATATTGTGATGCTTCAGAGGTAGGTCTTAGTTGTGTATTGATGCAGCAGGGTTGTGTGATAGCATATGCATCGAGATAGCTAAAGTTTCATGAGCACAACTACCTCACTTATGAGTTGGAGTTTGCGGCAGTAGTCTTTGCGCTAAATATTTGGAGGCATTACTTATATGGG
The DNA here is from genome assembly GCA_003996215.1 of Jaltomata sinuosa. Lineage (NCBI taxonomy): Eukaryota > Viridiplantae > Streptophyta > Magnoliopsida > Solanales > Solanaceae > Jaltomata > Jaltomata sinuosa. The sequence goes on from QJPP01005211.1 coordinate 6,675, forward strand.
GTTCATTGTGAAATCTTCACCGATCACCACAGTATTCAATAAATCATGAGTCAGCCAGAGCTGAACTCTATACAGAGGAGATGGATCGAGTTACTGATGGACTATGACTTCACCATTCTGTATCATCCGGGCAAGGCAAACATGGTAGCAGATGCCTTGACTTGGAAGATAGTGAGTATGGGCAGCCTAGCTTCATTTCAGTTTTAGAGCAGCCGTTGGCCTTGGAAATCTAGTCCTTGGCTAATCATTTAGTTAGGCTTGACTTGTCAATCTTAGTAGAGTTCTCGACAGTATTAACGTTCATTCTACCTTTGATGATCAGATTCAGAGTCGTCAGTTTGAGGATCAGCGATTGTGTGACCTTCGTGATCAGGTTGTTTGGAGTGAGGTCAGCCGGGCTACTCTAGATTCAGATAATGTTCTGAGGTTTGATAGTCATCTTTGTGTTCCGATAGTTTGTGATTTGATCTAGTTGATTCTCTGTGAGGTGCATTGTTCTAGATATTCCATCCATTCTGGTGCAGCCAAAATGTACAGAGATTTGAGACTGCTTTAGTGGTGGAGTGGTATAAAGCGGGATGTAGCACAGTTTGTATCCTGGTGCTTGAACTGTCAGCAGGTTAAGTTCGTGCACATGAGACCTGGTGGATTGATGCAGCGACTTACCATTCCTGAGTGGAAATAGGAAGGGATTACTATGGATTTCATTATTAGGTTGCCATGCTCTTCTCGAAGGTTTGACTCTATCTGGGTTATAGTTGATTGGATGAATAAGTCAGCACACTTCTTCCCAGTCAATTCAACCTACAGTGCAGAGAGGTTGGCTCAGATATACCTTTGTGAGATTGTTTATTTGCATGGGGTCCCAGCTTCTATTATTTCAGACTGTGGCACTCAGTTTAAATCTCAATTTTGAAGGGCTATTCAGTGAAACTTGGGTACATAGGTTCAGCTTAGTATCGCATTCCACCCTTAGAAAGATGGCCAGTCCGAGCAAACTATTCAGGTTCATAAAGTCATGTTTTGGGCTTGTGTTCTTGACATTGGAGGTTCTTGGGATCACTTTGTGCCTTTGGCTGAGTTTGCTGATAACAATAGTTTTCATTTGAGTATTGGCATGGAACCTTTCGAGGCATTGTATTGTAGGCATTGCAGATCGCCGGTGGGTTGGTTTGATAATTTTGATTCTAGGCCACAGAGAATAGACATGCTTCACGATTCCTTAGACAGTCTGAGTGATTCAAGATAGGCTTTGGGCAGCACAAAGTAGGAAGAAGAGCTATGCAGATCGTACACTTCGTCCCTTGGAGTTTGGTGTTGGTGACTTGGTATTCCTCTGTGTATCTCCCATGAAAGGTGTGATGAGATTCAGTAGGGGCCAAGTTTATCCCTAAGTACATTGGGCCATTTGATATTCTTTAAAGAGTTGGTAGTGTTGCCTATATGCTAGCTTTGACTCTGATGTTTCAGCTATGCACCCAATTTTTCATGTATCAATTTTGAGGCAGTATATTCAAGATGAGTCTTATGTGATGCAGTGGGATACGGTTTAGTTGGATGAGAGTTTTGCCTTTGTTGAGGAGCCGGTAGCTATTCTAGACAGAGATGTCAAGAGATTGAGATCTAGAGAGATTCTGATTGTTAAAGTTCATTAGTGGCACCATCCAGTTGAGGAGGCTACCTAGGAGACCGAGAGAGAGATGCGGGCTCAGTACCCGCAGATGTATGAGCCTTCAGGTTCTCCCTTGTTCTTGACTTTTGAGGATGAAAGTCCCTTTTAGTAGTTGATGATGTAATGACCCTTCTGGTTATTCCCATATTTATGCCTTCTTTGTGCAGTTAGAGCTTGCATATAGCGGCGCCAAGTCATTTATGGCTTGTTGGGACCACTGGTTAAGTGCCCTGGCCGTTCGTTTGGTTTTTATGGACATTTCCCTATTTTAGAGCTTAAACTTAGGATATCATTGACTTTAGTCAACATTCTTGGTAAACGATCTCGGAATCAAATTCCAACAGATCCATTAGCTCCAGGTCATGGATTATAGTCTAGATAGTTGCTTGGCCGGGGTCTGGGAGATTAGGGTTTGGTTTTGTGTTTTCTAGCTAGTTGAACTTAAAAGTTTGACATTGGTCAATATTAGGAGAAGACAGCCTGGGATAGGAATTCTGATAGCGCTATTAGCTCTGGAATGTCAAGTTTTGGCTAGAGGGACCTTTGGTTCGGGTCCTGAGGCGTCTGGACTTGTTTTAGGCCATGGGGTTCCCTTTTGGAAAAGTTGGCCTAAAGTTAGTTTTTGGGCGTGGGTCCCACTTTTCATTATATCGACCTTCATTGGGATTTTTATCAATTCCATTGAGTTCAGAATGTTCTTTTCAGTCGAATAGCCTAGTTGGTTTGTGTTCACGGGACCCCAGACTTATTTACAGGGGTCCGTCCTTTGAAAATCTGCCAAGATTGGAATTGGGCTGCTGTTGTTGCTGGTATGGGCGCTAGGGCATCGCCTAATCCGCACCTGCACGTGCGCACCTATGCCTGGGCATCGCATCATGTGCCGGCCAGTCCATGGCCACCAGTGCCCCTGTGCATGCCAGCCTGGACGCCAGTGTGCCTGCGCCTGCATGGCAGCTGGGGCGCCTGGGCATGGCAGCTTATATAGTTGTTGCCCTTCAAATTTCAAGCCTTCTTCCCCAGCTTCCAAATTGTTTTCTCCTCTATTATTGCTCTAAAAATCACCATTTCTTCACCTGATCATTCCCATAACTTAGATGACTAATTATTTCTGGTCCGTGCTCGTTCTAGGCTTCTTGAATTGGTAAGTTTTCTCATTGAATTCCATTAAATTCCATTACTAACCATTCCAGGCTACGGGGATTGATTCGCCTACTAGGCGGTTGTAGGTGCCATATGACCTGAGAAATTGGGTCGTGACAACTTGGTATCAGAACTCTAGGTTCATCGGTGTCATGGTATAGAAGTAAGTGTCTAAGTAGAGTCTCGTGAATCTGTACGATGATGTCCGTATCCTATTTGCGGGAGGCTACAGGGCATTGTTAGGAAAAGTTTCATCTTCTTGGCTCCATATCATGCGTTCTTGGCTCTATTGACTTCTAAAACTTTGGTTCTTTCATTCCTTGTCAGATGCCTAAGATTAGTTTGACAGCGGTTGGTGTCGAGGCTTCTGTGCATGTTGCTTCAGTGCTTCCGTCAGCGCCAAGACTTCAGAGTGAGAGTTTACCGCATCATATAGGGGGTGTGGGGCCAGCCCAACCTCCAATTGGATTTATAGCTACCCCAGTTCTTCAGGACACTGTGTCTAGGACTTTGAGTCCTCTGGTGGGTATTTTTGTACCCGGTTCTACGAGTGGTGATTCAGTTAGGGTTGAGATTCCAGTTCTTCAGCAGGGTTGTATGACGGTATTGGACTATAAGGTGAGATTTCATGAGATGGTGAGGCGTACTTCTAGGATTGTGCCATCATAATTTGATAGGGTTCTGAGCTTTGTTGGAGGTTTTATTTCACCGCTCTATTTGGCGACTGAGAATTTGGTTATAGTTGGGACGATCTTCCTTTAGGTAGTGGATCATGCTTGGGCTATCGAGGGTTTGTGTTGTGAGGCTTATGGGGTAGTGCTAAGAGACATCGTGGCCAGGATGGTTTCTGAGGTTTCCAGACTCGAGGTAGGAATTTCTCCACCAGAGATAGGTTTCATTGCTTCTTATCTAGCAGGCCAGTTTTAGTTGCTCCACATGTCCCAGTGGATAGTGGCACATGGCATGTTGAGCTTAGTTGTCATGGTGCGGGTCATATTCCTCGAGGTTTGCTTTTGAGTTGTGTAGGCCATGGTGGTGGTCAAGTTCAATGAGATATCCTCGCCCATATGTATCCATTGGGATTTTCTTTCTGCGCGGTGTGCATGGGCACTTTGCTAGGGATTGTCCCATGATTCCATCTTCCAGCCAGCAAGGTCAGCATGTGTTTTCTCCCAAGGCTTCAGTGCCACCGGCTAGAGGTGGAGTGCAGGGTAGTAGGGATGGTCCCTAAGTGGTTCAAGGTGGCTTCCGGGTTAGTGGTTCTTGTAAGGGTTGTCTCCAGTGTAGTGAGCATGGGCACTCTATTAGGAAGTTCCCCATGATTGCGTATCCCGTTCAACCTGGTTGTTTGATTATGGAGTGATTGGTCACTTCTCTAGAGATAGCCCCCGATGAGGGATAGTTCAGCCTTTAGCTTCGACTACTAGTCAAGAGTTAGACCCTGTCAGTTTGATACCCCTCTTAGTGGGCCCGAGGTAGAAGTTCCTGATATCGTTGCTCCAGGTTAGGATTTTGCTACCTTTGACTTGGGATAGTCCTGTTTGCATTGCGTATCTATCCTTTTTGTCATTTAGTTGCTTATATGCTCACCTGCTACTTGTTTAGTTGATTGGCTACTTGAATTGTATTATCTATGCATTATTTTCTTGGTACATTATTCCTTAGTAGTGGACGGGGTGAGTTTTCCTTGTGAGGTGTTTACTCGGAGGTGTAGCTCCTGTGTAGTTCTTGTTAGTCTCTTTTCTGGTGATTTTGCTTCAAGTTCTATTGTGACTGTAGTCTTGTGTTGAGTCTTCCCTCTTGAGCGGTCCTAGATGGTTGTTGCCTAGGCTATTTCCTAGCGTTTGCTAGAAGTTCTTTTATTGTTTTTGTGTTACCGGTGGTTATGCCAGAGTTTTGAGCTTTGTCTTAAGTTGAGGGGTGTCAGTTATGCCATCGTGCATAATTTGGTTTTGTTTTTTGGGTGATTAGAATCATCCCTCTTTATTTCGTTGGTTTAGGAGGTTTGTAGGTATGTGGGTTGTTCCCATAGTCTCCTTACGTTTCTTGTCCGGTTGGATTGTCTTATTGTTTCCCCAGTTCTAGTTAAAATGAATTTCGATCGTAGCCCTTTGGTTGAGCTTTTAAATCAGTATTGTGATTGAGTTTGGCTTAAGCATTGTCGACTAAGTGTTGACCATAGCCTCGTGGTTGAGTTGTATTCATAGTATACTGGGTGAGTCGGGCATCCAGCTTATTTTCTCCTGCCTTGTTGAGTTTTAACAATGTAAGTATAAGAGCTAAGGAAAGGGCTCCAGTTTTTATTCAAGAAGGAGTTTGTAGGGTTTGGTATATGCTAAGGAAGGGTTCGTTTAGTTGGAAAAAGAGGGAGATCAATCCTCATTCATGCTTATGTGTTTTAGTAGTTGACTGAGGTGAGATGGAGGGTTGCTTTGGGTTATGTGTTGGTGATTTGATTCGGCTGTTTACAGATTGCAGTGGCTTTTCCTTCAATCGGGTTGGGTTTCAGTAGCATCTATGGATTGGCTGACTTGTTATTCAAGGCCAAGTTGACTTTGGTTCCTAAGGGTTCATTGGCAACATATAGGTTTGACAAGGGCTCTGGTTGGCAATTTCAAGGTTGGGCTTCAGAATCTTCGGCTAGAAAACTACTCTGGATGGTTCGTGGTTGGTTCTTTTCATTGCAGCTTCTTGGGTTGGAAGGAATTGATTTTGGACACCTCAGCTTACCCATTTTCAGTTATGAAGTGACAGCTAGCCTTGGACACCTAGCCCTTGGCTAACCATTGAGTTAGGCTGGATATTCCAGATATCAGCGGTGTTCTGATTAGTACGAGGTTCCTTCTACCCTTGTTGTAAAGATTCAGCTACGTAAGTTTGAGATTCAGCAGTGGTGTATGCTTTATGTGATCATGTTGTGCAGGGTAAAACTAGAGAGCCTAATATGAGTTCTAGTGGTACTTTGAGATTGATCATCGTCTTCATTACTGAGAGTTTAAAATGCTTATTTTATTGGGTCTTCAAGGGTTTTCTTTTGTATGGGGTTCAAGTGTTGCTTAGACTCGGCCAGTATGGGCTAGAAGTTTGGTATATTGTGTGTTTTGAGATTGTTGGTTTGTGTGCTAATACATTAGAGGGGTTGATTTGATCCAAATGGATGAGTTGAAGGTCTATGCAAGGATTTCTATGGCTAGATGGCAACTTTGAGCCCCATGCACCTTTTCCTTTGCCTTCGGGGTGTCCTGACTTAATATTTATGGTATAGTAGACTCCTTCTTGAGTTGAGATTTTGAAAGCAATTTCAAATTTGAATGGCGTTTGAGTGTTCGGAGTAGGAGCAGTGCTTCTTAGAGTTGCGAGCTTTGCTAATGATTATGGGCTTCGTGGTAGGGTTACCACACTCCTTGCAGAGGCTTGGTTTTGGTTTGGGTCTGTTGAGAAGGTTGCCCTGGTTCATTCACTTCCAGATGGCTCAGACTCAGTATGGTGCATCAGTTGGGTTCGTTCTACAGTTTGGAAGTTTCTCCGTCAACAAAGTTTATTCATACATGTCATTCCTAACTTCGGTGTGCAAACTTCAGTTGGGTTGTTTAGTTGGGTTTAGTTATCGAGTTTGATATTAGCAGAGGTATTCATCCATTGGGTGGTGGTCAGTTGTAGTAAAACTACTACAATTTTCGAGTATGTGCTTTGGGTTAGTGTTTTGGATGTCAAAGGATAGTAGGTTATAAATTGGCTTGGAAAGAGTTTGAGTGAAAAGGATGGCTTGGTTCATAGTGAAGTATAAGCGGGGACTATGGATCTTTGGTGTATCAGTTGATGCTTTGAGGGTGGTTTGAGTGTCCGACTTACATGAAGCTTCCTGTTCGTGGTGCAAAAAGATCTAGTTAAGAATAAAAGGTTTTTGCAGATCAGAGGGTTCATGAGTTAGAATTTTAGGCGATGGCTTTTCTAGTAAACTTGGTCGTGGTTTTAAATATTTGAGTTATGTGTGATGGTCGCCTTGCTTCCCTGATTTCAGTGTTGTGGTGATGTTTTCTGGTTGAGATTCTCAAAGTTCAGTTTGGGTTGGCAGACCCTTGGTGTTTTGAAGTTTGAATTGGATTCTATCTTGGCTATTAAGCTTTTTTTGACTTGGTTTCTTTTATAGGTTCTATTCTATTGGGTGTCGTCGGATCGTGGAGGCTACTCGGGGTGTCCGAGAGAGTAGTGCGGGCTGCGTATCAACTGTTCTTTTAATCTCTAGTCTTTCCTTCTTTCCTGGGTTTTGGGGACGAAAGTCATTTTAGTAGTGGATGATGTAATGACCCTTCCGGTCAATTACTCGTTTTTGCTTTTCTTGAACCATTAGAGCTTGCCTGTAGCGGCCCCAAGTCATTTATGGCTTGTTGAGACCAGTAGTTTTGCACTAGGGCCATTTGTTAGGTCTTTTTGGCCGTTCCTTGTTTTAGAGATTTAAGATTTTGAAATCGTTGACTTCATTCAACATTCTTAGTAACATGCTCGGAATCAAATTCTGACAGTTTTGTTAACTCCAAAGCGTGGACTTTGGTCTAGCGGGACCTTTTGTTGGGATCTGGGAACTTTTCAGTTTGGAATTCTCTCTCATTCTATGTTTTCATGCCAGTTGGGCTTGCTTGGTTGACTTTGGTCAACATTTGGAGAAGACGGCCTCTAATGGTAATTCTGTCAGCGCTGTTAGGTCTAGAATGCCGAGTTTGTGTTAGGTAGTTGGTTAGTTCGGGTCCTGGCTGATTCTGGTTCATTTCAGATGTTAGGTTGGCATTAGTTAGTGTTGACTAAGGTCATCATTCCTACAAGATGACCTTGTGTGGAAGTTTCCTCAATTCTGTTGAGTTCAGAACGTTGTTTCCTTTCTGTTAGTATTATTAGTTTGTGAATATCTATTTCTGATTGTGCTCGAAATGCCCCATTGAGTTTTTAAAAGTTGTAGATTTTACTATTTTGGGTGTAGGCCTAAGGCCTTAATCGAGATCGTGATGTCCCTTTTCATGATGGCGATAAAGCTCGTGGTCCCTTGCTCTTTGCGATCGCAATATCTCTTGGCGCGACCGTGATTAAGCGCCTGGTCCCTTGTTGCGACCGCGAAGAAGCTTTCTCTCTGTTGTTCTTTGCGACTGTGTGGCTAGTCCTCGCGATCGTGATGGTCTAGCCAACGTGTTCATCGCGACCGCAATGGGTTTCTTCACAATCACGATGAAGGACCCCTGGGCAGTATATAAGCCCCAACTTCGGCTTCTTCACTCTAAAAACCAATTTCTCCATTGATATTGGATCCAAGCTCGTCTAAGCCGTGTTTTTACTCAATTCTCTGTGTTGGGTGCAAATTTCTAGGCCTTGATTGTTCCTCCATCATTATTGGTGAGTTTTATCCGCTTAAATCTGTTAAATTCACCCCCTTTGATTCTTAATTTTCCTTGAAGTAGCTAGCTGTTTTGAGCCATTTCCCCTGGTTAAATTTCTTCATATTATGAGCATGCACACTTAGGAGTGTGGTGATCATGGTGCACTCTTCCATTTTCGGTTTCAGGTTGTGGAGCCCATATGCCCGCTGATGACTCAAATTTTGACCCAGATATTTCTATAGTATTACGGGTATCGTTATACTTGTTTTGATGTGTAAATTGTTGTATTGATAGTGTTTTTGCGAATTGGAGCTTCCTGGAGAAGTTCGAGCTTGGACAATGTCGTTCCCAAAGATAGTCATCGGATGACAAGTAGGTTATGGCTTTCCTTACCTAGACTCTGTGTATATAAGCTATAGGTGCATTAATTAGCATCCTTGGGTGGGTTGTTATAGGTTGGTATCCCAGACCTTGTGCGCCCTTTTGTGTCTGTTTATTTCATACATTGATTGTAGTATTCGTATCACTATTGTATATTGCCCTTGTGGACATGTGTTGCCTTGTATTGACTCTGAAACATAGATGGTGGTTTAGTTGGGAATGTACGCGAGTCCCGGACATAGAGATATCCTTTTAGGCTGGTTATTATTTGTTGTAGAGCTGAGATCCTGTGAAGGGCTGGTAGAAATTATTTGTGAGCCATTGGGCTATCCTTTTATTTGCGAGCATATCATTCATGCATAGGTTTTCTTCATGGTTTACTACTGATTTGGCTTCGGGCCGACAATAAATAGTTTTCTAAACTTTGCATGGCCCTGAGGGCCCGTTTTTTGTACATGACTTGGAAAGGACTTTTGAATTGACTTTTATGAAACCTCTAGGAGTAGAGGGGATATTACAATGATTTGATTACTGGTCTTCATTCTTATACTAGGCTCGACTGGGCCATAACACTAGATATTTGTTTCTATTGATTTAGACTAAGATACGAGCTGGGCACCCTGTTTAGGGATTTTGATATTTAATTTCTGTTTTAGACCCGGATACGCTCCGAGCACCCTCGATGAGGGTTATTTAGACATGACCATTGCTTTAGACCTGGATACGCTCCGTGCACCCTTGATGAAGGTTATTAAGATCACTACTACTAATTTAGACTCGGATCAAATTTGAGCACGTACTACGAGATCCTGACTGTTGAGATATATTAAGTTTCGTGTTAGTATGTGGTCTACGAGTAGACCTCCATAGACCCTACCATTCCGGATTAAGTGCTACAGACTGATGGTTAACAGAGGGAAAGGATGTACGGCATCGAAGAGATACTTGGGAGAAGTCCTTCCATGGATGTCGCCTTTATGGGACCTTTGGGGCACCGAAGGGGTTAACATACAACACTACTATTACACTTGGTTACATATTCATCATATCACATCATCATGCATATTTCACTCAGATTTCACCCTTATTTGTTGTGTGTTCAGTGTACGCGCTGGTTGTATTGGTGGCCAAGGGGTTTGTTTTCACTTGATTGCATTCCTCGATTGTATGGGTGGCTGTTGAACTGTAGGTAGATTATATTACTCCTGTCATTTGATAGACCTAGTTGTGGTCCTTGGTTCTTGTGGATTGGTAAGTTTTTAGCCTGTTGAGGCTCTGAGTTTGTGCTTGAGTATTGAGGGGGCTAGTGAGTCCTATATTATTGAGGCACTATTGAGTGGTCTTCTGAAGGGATTGTGGGTTCTTGATTCTATTCTTTAGAATTAGTTTGAGTGGTAACTCTTGTTTCTTGTGGCTTAGTTATTCCATCTTAGGTTTGTACTTGTAAGGTTGATCTCCGTCTTTGCTTCTTGAAGTTGAATGTGGAATATGATTTCCTTATGTATGTTGATCCTATCTTGAGTATGTTAAATTGCTTTCCTTATTCCTCTTTTATTTGAGGTTACCGATATACCGCCATGTTTCTAAATTCTCTTCTTCTTATACTATTGTTTCAAGGATTCCAGGTGCATTCTTCTTTCTTTCACCTGTGTTTCTGTGATTGTATATCTTTTGTGCTAGCCCTGTATGCTTATAACTCTTGGTTGACTATTCTCCGTACTAGTTCCTTGTTCTTTCTCTATTGTTTCGGTGACTATTTTCTTGCTATCTGCTATATTACTATCTTTATATCTCATATGCGCTCGGTCAGACAATGATTCCTACTGGGTACCCATTGCTTAGCAATTGGTACTCATACTACACTTCTCCATCTTTCTGGTACAAATATTAGTTGAGTTTTCGCTGTAGATCGCCTTAGAGACTCGTGCAACTTTTGGATATCCGAGACTAGGGTGAACGCCTGACGGTCGGGGATTGACCACATCTCATCTTTTATACTGGTACTCTTTCTATATTCGGAGATTGTTGTACTTATCATTTGGTTACTTCCAGCACTTGTATTCTACTAGAAGCTTTTGTACTATCGATAACAAGTCTTGGGGTTGGTGTAGTGTCATTATATATATATTCAGGTTGTTGCTTCAACTTTGTCCTTATCTTTATATTCTTCTTCCGCTTATTTCTGCTTATTGTGCGTATTGGTTAGGTAGTGGCCCATTACTAACCGTTCTGGACAACGAGGATTGGTTCGACTACTACGGGGTTGTAGGTGCCATTATGACCTGAGAAATTGGGTCGTGACACATAGGCTGCACCAACAACAACTCTTCGTACTAAAATGGTCATATCTCCCTCATACAAACTCGAAATATGATGATTTTTTTTGTTAGTTTCAAAATTTTGATACGGATCTAATAGTACGATCCAAACTCCAAAATAGCTCAGTTGATTCAGGTGGTACTATAAAATCTCAAAGACGCTAAATTCCAAACTCTGAACAAGTACCCAAAACTCATCTAAGATCTTCGACACAAACCAATAGTGCAAACTAGTTATATAATACATTCTGGACCTGATGAAATCATTAAAACACCCAAACAAGGAATCCTGATTGGATGTTGACCAAAGTCAACTCTTAATCAAAGGAAAATTTAACAACTCAAACAATGAAGCAAAATTCCTCCATAAGCCTCGAGAAATGAACCAAACCTTTAACATGACTAAAAATTACCCTCTAGACCCAGTGTAATCACCAAAACTCATAAACAACCTTTCTAACCTTGAATGTTGACTTTTTTCAACTCTCTTAAGTTCTCAACTTTCAAAATTAAAAAAATATTCCAAAACATATCTCAATATTTTAGGGCCCTAGCCAATAGTCATACTACCCCAAAAATCACGTTTCAGAGCTGGTGGCGCTAACAAATTTTCCATACAAGCTCAACTTCTACAGATATTGACTAAAGTCAACCATATCAACTTTCTAACCATTTAAAATAAAAAGCATCCATAATTATCAACCAACTACCTTGAGAATCATGCCATCCGCTCTCACAAACCAAAAATACCATAATACAACTACGAGAAAGGGTAAAATAGTCAAAATATGCTAAAAGTAAAAAATTACTATGAGAATTGTTACATATAATTAACTCAATATGTTTACATTTCAAGTAATAATCGAGTGAAAATATATTTCTAGACAAGCAACTCTTTTTGATAAATAATTATTTTTTTACTATTTCAAAAATTTAATAATTTTCTAGTTTTAAGTTTTATAAACAAAGAATTTCAAAATTCAAGTTTAGATATATTCCTATCGTTTCTTTGATTTTTTTGAAAATGGAATAAAGAGGAATAGATTTCACCAAACATTATCTTTGTCAGTAAGAGATCTTTAAATAAGTGAGCAAAAACAAATTCAAGTAGAATTCTTTTCACAAAATGTGAGGGGAAAAAGAGGGAAAATATATGTTTATGAATTGATCATAGAAATATGACACAAAATCATTTTGCCAACCTTATACATATACACACGCATACACTATATATTCAAATTTTCTAGGTATTTATTGTAGAGAATTTTTTTTTTTTTTTAAAAAAAAACAATAAACAAAAATTTAAAAGTGAAAAAAATAGAGGCCTAAAGACTGCATAGGTAAAGAAATAAATTCATCTTTCCTCTCTGAATTACTCTCGGTATAGGTGCTTCTAACTGATAAGTTGGTAATCTACCAACTTATTGAGATTTTATTCACGAACTATTGCCATATTTTGATGCGATTTAGAGGTATTATTGCCTTTATTATCTTAAATACAGGTACTCTTAGTCAATTGAAGGAAGAAAAGGATTTGAACCCAAAAGAGCTTAAAATGGAATCTAAAGTACATAGATGATCAAAAGGGAAAGGATCTGCTAAGATGGGCGTAGAGAAATGTGAGCTGCAAGAGAGAACCTGCATTTCACAGGTGCCAACACAGATGAGAGTTCAGAAACTGCTGGAGCAACTAGTCATATGTGAGCCGCACATCGGCAAGGATGATCGCCCCTTCCACCGCACCTGACATCGCAAGTACTTGGACATCACTACCCGGGAGATCGGGCACCTGTGAGCTGAAAGTCCCAAGAGGAGGCCGCAGATGCCTTCGCCCCTTCTTTCGTACATCCTCCAAAGGGCAATTCTGACCAATGGTGTATGACGCATTTAGGAAGGTTCTAAAATGCTTTTTTGGGATCTATACCAAGCATATTGAGATGTTTTTACTTTTCCAAGGAAGATAGTTTATAGAGTATAATTTTTTTCTTCTTCTTCCCTAGTGAAAAACACCATTGTAAATAATTTGGAGCTTGGAATTTGAATTTAGTATGAAATTTTGGGAAATCCATTTGGTATTTTCTCTTATTCCTTTATTATCAGTAGCTGGACTGATTTCTAGGAATGTTTGCATAATTGTGTTTGAATTTGGGAATGGGTACTGATATTTGTGCTTATAATTAATTATTGAGTATGGGTCTATTTCTCACGACCCAAACCGCCATGAGTAGAACCCACCCAAAACACTGAGACAAGCGTACCAATCTGCAACTCAACACTTAGAAAAAGTAACAGCTCAACACTAGTTTGCGTGAAAAATAGGAACTATCATTCACATCTAAACCAAAACTAATAACATACTGCGGAAATTAGCCCTAGAAACTGAAAGTCATCATACCAAAAAATCTACCAAATGTCTAGAAATAGGGATGTAACCCCAAAAATAAACAAGAGATTAAGTCCGAAAACAAATGGACTATAACTATACTGGAAGAAAATAAGGTAGCCCGACAACAGTAGATCACCTTGAAATATGGAATCACCGGGACTATATCTGAGGTCATGTAGGAGCCACCGAAAGATGTTCTATACTCATAAAAAGAAAAAAAGTGCAGAATTAGTACACAACAAACGTGTACTGGTAGGATTATCGGCCAGCTCCAACAAACAATATAGATACAATAACCAAAACTTAGTAAAGTGGCACAAACATGTAGCAACAACCGATAATGTAATTCCATCCTACCTTCTAACTTATCAACCACATGTAACAGGTTCAACAACCATCTAAAAATGAAAAATAATCATGGAACTTACTTTTTTCACATCACTCGGACCATATGAGGTTCACTTAGACCAACACGTAAGTGTTAACATACAATGCTCTTTCAACCCCAGGACTGCCCCACGTTTAAGTGTAACAACTCGGCCTCTCAAGGACTAATATAATCAATCACAAATTTAATAATCAACCCGGTCCACTCATGGAACTATTATCAAACACAGTCAACAATGCATAATTAAAATCCATACAAGGCATGGTACCCAAGCAAACCGATATAGAACTTGTACCAAGCGTGGTACCCAAGCCAACTGTTAGTATCCCGTGCTAGGCATGGTACCTGAGCCAACCCAATGTCACACATAGGCAATCAGTCAATGAATAAGTGAATAAAAACACATTTGTAAAATTAACAAGCAATAGTAAAGTTCATTTCACATAATTGACACCCCAAATACTTGTACATTCATAAATTCATCCCCTAAGCATGCAAGCACGTACATCACTAAGCTAAGTTTACATGTATATACATTGGATTTGGTAAAACAAGAACCATCACCTACCTCGAATAGCCTGAAACTTTACTTGACTAGAGCCTTCCCATTTCCGGAAGCTTTCACTTGCTCTTTGTCTAAAAATAAGTACAGAATATACTAAAATAAGTCCAATGGCCTTAAATTACCTAGATTATACAAAATCCTAATCCCCAGACCATCCCATGATCATTCCACCCATTCCAGGGCTTTTTGACCATCAATTCACCTAAAATTATCATATATATGGATGCAATTAGTGAATAATGGTGTTTAATCGTGCAAAAGCGATAATAAGCATAACCCAAGAATTCTCCCTTTTCCACCAGATTCTACCATCCTAGGTTATTCCAGATATTCCCGAAACCCGAGATTATAGTTTCTATGGTATAGGAATCGAAATATGGATTTGGTGAACGAACACCTTACCTTTTTATGGAGTTTGGTGGAAAATCACCAAAATTGCCTCCTTTCGCGTATGCCCTTCCCCAAAATGTTCCTCAGAAATTTTGAATATTTTTGGGAAAGTTTCTGCATTAATCCAAACTAAGTCTGCTACAGCGGTCCATACATCACTATAGAGGCGCCGCTATAGTGGAACCGACCGCTATAGCAGTGCTGACCGATATTGACTTCCACTATAGCATAAATTTATGTGCTATGGCGATTAATAGTGGACAGAAACTAAGAAAATGTCATGACCCGATTTCTCAGGTCATGATGACACCTACAACCCCCTAGTAGGCAAACCAATTCTCATAGTCCGAAATAGTTAGTAATGGGCTACCACCTAACCAATACGCATGACAAGCGGAAATAAACGAAAGCAGAATAAGATAAAGAAAAATGGAAGTAAAAACCCGTGAATATATATAAAAAACTACACCAACCCCAAGATTTTGTATAGACAGTACAAAAGCTTCTAATAGGATACAAGTGCTAAAAGTAATAAAAGATAACTACAACTATCTCCGAATATACAAGAGTAATAGTACAAAAGATGAGATATGGTCAAGCCCCGACCATCAGGTGCTCACCCTAGTCTCGATGATCTCAAAAGCTACATGAGTCTCCAACTTGATCAACGGCAAAAGCTCAACTAATATCTGGACAAAAAAGTGCAGAAGTGTAGTATGAGCACCAATTGCTAAGGAACAGGTACCCAGTAGGCATCATCGGCCGACTAAGCACATATAAAATATAAAACCCATAGAAAGAAGGATACAAAAATATAGTCACAGAAAACAAGGAAGTAGCACAAGGAAACTAGCATATGAGTAATCCAACCAAGAGTACATGGATAACTTGCTAGCACAGAAGATACACATAGAAAGATACTCAGGTGAAAGAAGGAAAAAGGACGCATCTCGGATCTTGCAACAATAATATATATAAGGATAATTTAAAGAAATGGGCGATATACCGGTAACCTCAAAAATAACGGGAAAGAAAAGAAGCAAGCCGACAATCGATCTAGCAATCACATACTAACAGAACCAGACCTAAGAAATCAAATACCAAGATAAAGATTAATGTAAACAACTCACAAGTCAAGCCTAAGATGGAGTAACTAACCCAAAAGCATCCAATATTGCTACTCAAGCAAGGATAAAACAGGAATCAAAACCCCACAATCGCTTAGAAATCTACACAATCAGCATCTTAGCAAGATGGGACGCAATAGCCCCTCAATAATATTAGTCCCAAGGACGGTGCCTCAACATGCTAAAACCATTCATCCAATTGATACCAAAAGTCCATACTAGTTCTACAAAATGGTAGAAGTAACATAATCTACCTACAGTCCCAATGGCCGCCCATACAACCGACGAACACAATCAAGTAAAAACAAACCCTCCGGCCGCCCATACAACCAGAGCATACACTGAACACACAGCACACAAAGGTGGAATCGGTGTTCCAAATGCATGATAACGGTATGATGTGAAAGTAACTGGTATGTTCCCCCTCAGGTACCTCAAGTGCCCATATAGAGGCAGGACCCAGGGAAAAACTCTACCCATGTACCTCTCCTACATCGTACACCCCTCATCTGGAACACGCAGCCTAAGCCCTGATCCTTGATCTACAGGGTCCTTGGAGGTCTACTCATCAACCACATGCATCGCCCAGCGATCTTAAATATTAGCTCAACACTAAAAACCTTGTATTATATTCCCAGGATCGAACTGGGTCTAAATCAATAGTAAAACCTAAATAACCCTCCCAGAGGGAGCCCTGAGCGTATCTAGGTCTAAATCAAGAATCAAGTTTCAAATCTCTAGACAAGGTGCCCGGCATGTGTCCAAGTCTAAATTTGTAGAAAATCAAGTCAAGTGCTACGGCCCTGCCGAGCCTAGTATCAGTAGGAAATCAAGTTTGAAATCATTCAAAACCTATTTTATCCTCATCTATATTGAAAATGGGCCCCTAAGGCCATGCAAGTTTTAGAAAATCATCTATAGTAGGCCCAAATCCAAAACAGTAATAAAACATGCAGGGAAAAACATTTTTATGGATGATATGCTCACAAAACAATATAAATTAGACTAACAACTCACAAATATTTCTACCGGCCCTGCACAGGCTCAACAGCTCGCATACATAACCAGCCTAGAATAAAAGCTTTATGTTCGGGACTCACAGACATTCCCAATTAACCCACCATCTATGTTTCAAAGTCAATACAAGGCCACACAGGACCACAAGGGTAATATACAATACTACGCAAATACTACAAATAATGTATGAAATAAACGGACATAAAAGGGGGACAAGGTCTGGGGTACCAACCTATAACAACCTGCCCAAGAATACTAATTAGAGAAGTAAATATCTATATACACAAAGTCTAGATAGAGGAAACCATAACTTACTTGTCGTTCGATGACTAGCTACGGGAACAACATTTCCCAAGTTCAAACTGCTCCGGGAAGCTCCAATTTGCAAAAACACTATCAAAACAATAATATAAGTATTAAAATAATACTATCGATACCCATAATGCTTTAAACATGATCAGGTCAAAATTAGGGTCACCGACGGGCCCGTAGGCCCTGCAACCCAAAATCAGAAATGAATAACACCCATGTGTTCCTTACAATTCCAGGAGAGCATGGTCAAAATTATGAAGGAAAAATTGACTAAGAAAAAAGCATAGAACAGCCTAACAACTACAAGAACTAAAAGGAATCAACGGGTGAATTTAACGGAATAAAAGAGGAACTCACCGAATTAAAGACACGAAAATAGTCACGGGACCAAGAAAACCCACCCAAATTCCAAGAATCAAAGCAATAAAGGGAAAATATGAAGGTGGTAGTTGCAACAATGGAGGTTAGCATATTTTGGGTGATGAAAACAAAGAAGAAAATATATATACTGTCAGGGGTCCTTCATCACAACTGTGAAAGGACCCCACGTGGTCGCGATGACCATGTTAGCTATACCATAGCGATCGGGAGGACTATCCATGCGATCGCAAAGAGCACAGAGGAAGGGACTACATCAAAATCGCAAGAAGGGAGCTCGCGATTGCATAAAGCAAGGGAAAATGGACAACATCACAGTCACAATGAGAGACTTTGTGATCACGAAGAGCAAAGGTATTGTACCTGGAATAGCTACTAGCAAAAAACTAAGATGGAAAAAGCCTCTGGGTAGCCCCACAGGACACATCCGGGACCCCGTGCACACAAAAGAACTATGCTACTCGACTAAAAATGGTGTTTTGGATCCAATGGAATCAAAAAAAATCCCATCAGAGTTTTATTCAATGAAAAGTGGTCCCCACGCCCAAAGGTTATCTTTAGGACAACTATTTCCAAAACGGAACCCAATGGTCGAAATTAAGTCTGGAAACCTCGAGACCCGAACCACTGGTCCCTCTAGCCTAAACTCGATATTCTTGAGCTAACAGTGCTGATGGAATTTCCATCTGAGGCTAATTTCTTTTCATGTTGAACAAAGTCAACCAAACCAGCCCAATTGGCCTAAAACCATAGAACGACAGAGAATTCCAAGTTGAATAGCTTTTGAATCCTGACAAAAGGTCCTCCTAGACCAATGTCCATGCTCCAGAGCCAATCAAACAGTCGAAATTTTATTCTGAGCATGATACCTAAGAATGTTGACTGGAGTCAATAATTTCAAATGTTGCAGTTCTAAATTATTGAATCGGCCAAAAAGACCAAACAGACGGCCTGGGCACCAGACTTCCGATCCCAGCAAGTCATAAATGACTTGGGGCTGCTAAAGGCAAGATATAACAGTATAAGAAAGTCAAGAATATGAGAATGACTAGAAGGATCATTACAGAAAAATCCCCTAAAAGTGCCCATTTTACAACACACCTTAAATCCTGATGTTCCTAAATAACCCCTTCACGTCAACCTTGATACTGGGAGTTTTACTCACCTAAATTCATTTCTGAAAAGTCCTTCGGACTTCTTAAGGTCTTGGATAATAGAAAAACTAGCTTGAACTAAGATATTCTATCTAATCCTCATTCAGATTTCCCTAGATCATACCTCACTCAAAATCTATCTAAGGCTAGCCTAGCCTAGAATTTCCAACTCCCAAACGGGGAAGTTTTCTAACCCAAAAATTGGCACAAATAAATTACGCATAACGACTGGCCTGGTCATTACACTATTGAATTCTTCATGTTTTAATTGTAAAATTGATTGTTGCAAATATTGATTTAGCTTACTAATTGTGTTCTTGCTTGAGAGAGGAGTTCTTCAGTTGGGTAAGAGTTCAATAGTGGGGATTTTTTGATTTCTGCCATAAATTGAGTCTAGAAATAGCTTGATTATAGGAAATTCACATCTAAGAGTCAAATCTAGAGATAATTTGATTCACCTAAGCATTAATTAGTTGGTTTGATGTCAAAATTCTGGGGCTTGAAATAAGACCATAGTAAATATATTTAGTAGGTTGAAAAACTACTACGTATAGCTTAAACTAAGCTACCCATGCTAATAATTGAAAGTTTTCTTGAAAAATCAACCCATATCCCATTGTAAGACCCCATTGAAAGCACACACCTAGGCTTCCACTCTTTATTGAAACTCTTGTGTTTATGCCATTAAATTGTTATTATTCGAATTTTGATTTCCCAAACCCTTCCCCTAATTTTACTTTTGCTTATTCGAATAATTTTTTTCTCTGGTGAATTGATCTTCGATGTTTTGTGGAAAGTCATCTATAATGACCCTTCCTATTATTATGGGTGAGATTATCGTAAAAGAAGTTGAGTGAGAAAATTTCTAGGTTGGGGAGTTGAAAATTTTAGGCTAGGCTAGGCTTAGAAAAAATCTGAGCGAGGTGAAGTCTAAGGCAATCTAGGAAAGGATTGGGTGAAATATTTAAATTTGAGGTAGATTTTCTATTAGCTAGGGCGTTAAGGAGTCCGTAGAACTTTTCAGAAGTGGATTCGGGTGAGTAAAACTCCTGATATCGAACTTGACGTAAAAGGGTTAGTCTGAAATATCAATGTTTGAAGATGTGTTATGAAATGGGCAAAATTGGGAGGATTCCTGAGTTTTTGTCCCATGTCAGCTGCTAAATAGGGTGACGTGCTGCTACCATGATAATCACTATAGTGAAGAAATTCCCTCTATAGCGAGAGTCAAGGGCGATCAACTCCACGATAGTAGGTGACTTCCGCTAAGGCGGTCCTGCTATAGCGGGATTGGGCCGCTAAAGCAGGATAAGTTTCTATAGATGCAAAAACATCCCCAAAAAATGTTCATTATTTCTCAAGAATATTTTTGGGAAGGGCAGAGGAGATTTGGGCGAATATCCATCAGTTTACCACTAAGATTCTTCCTAAAGGTAAGTAATTTGTTCCCCTAATCTAGTACTTCAATTCTATACCTTAGAATCGATAGTGACGGGTCTTGGAGAGGGTTTGGCTTGACCTAAGATGCAAAATCTAGTGTAACAAGGATTGTTGGGTGTAGAAACCTTGGTTTTTGTTTATAAACTATTTATGCATGATTATATTACCGTAATTCACTAGTGTAACCATAAAATTGGTAGTTCTAGGTTAATTATTGGTGGGAAATCCCTGGGTTGGGTAGAAGGATCATGACATTTGCATAGGATTTGGGATTAAGATATAATCTAGGGATATTTAGGCCATTTGGGTTTGATTTTGTGTATATGTTATTGTGATCAAGATCAAGCTAAAGCTTTCAGTAGAACATTTGGGCTTGATTCGAGGTAGGTTATGGTTGAATTATTTCCTAATTATGTTATGTGTGCATGTTAACTGTTACATTAGTATTGTCTGTGCATTATGTGTTTTAGGGAATAAGGTAATGAATATTAATAATGTCCGATTGTCAATCTCATGCAGTGAACTTGTGTTAAACTACTAAGTATAGCTTAAAATTGGTTGTTCATTGTGTTTGTGATTGTTGTGATGTCTGTGACTTTTGGTAGGCTCAGGCACCATGCCTAGTATAGTTCATTGGTTTGCTTGAGCACCACACCTAGTCGGGATATCTATCAGTTGGCTTAGGTACCATGCGTGGTACATGTTCTATTATTGTTGGCTCGGGTATAATGCCTAGTACATGTTTGGTAGTGCTTCAGTGTGTTGGTTCTATGAGTCAATTGGGTTCATTTGTTGTGATGTAATTGGTATATGTTGGTCCATGAGTGGCTGGATTGTTGTGTTTAAATGTTGGGATGGTTCTTGTGTAGACTGGGATTGCATATTAAATATGATAGATGATGTCTTAAGGATCCTGGGGTTGTCCGAGTTACTTGAAAGGTACGTGGAATCGCATATATTGTCATTGTTGTGATTTTGGACATATATCATGTGGTTAATAAGTCAGGTTGATGAGTGAGAGTCTTGTTTATATTCACTGAATCAAGTTATACATAATTTGTCCTATTTTACTAAGTTATAGTTATATGTTCATATTTTGTATGTTTGGAGTTGGCTGATGATCCTATCAGTATACTGTGTTTTTTTTTGTGTACTGATACTGCACTTGATCTTATTTTGTTGAGTTCAGGGCATATTCCAACTACTGTTGCACGACCTCAATTGTGACACGGGAGTTTCCTGAATCAAAGGGTGAGCTGCTTCTTTCGAGCTTCCATAGATTCATCTACTATTTCTAGTCCATTGTTCGGAATTAGATTCCTTTTGTTTGGGGTTGTATCCCCGTATTCTAGACTATGTTAGATGTTTTGGTGTACGACTTTCTGATTCTAGGGGGATTATTTCCACAAGTTTTTATGTTAGCTATTTTAGGTATGAATATTGGCTTTAATTAATGCAAATTGGTTTTTAGCTACTTAGTTGTTTTACTGTTGGCTTGGGTAATTGGTTCTCCCACCAGGGGTTTAATATGGGGTCCATTCATGGCAGTTTAGGTCGTGACAAAGATTGTATCAGAGCTCTAGGTTTGTTGATCTCATCTTACAAAAAAAGGTTAAGTAAAGTCTTCCAGAATGATACAGAGACGTCTGTACTTTTCTTCGAGAGGTTACAGGTCTTTAGGAAACTATTTCTCCTTTCTTTCTTCATGCTATAACTTGATTCCAATTGGTATCTGGGAACACAAATTGGAATCTAACTTCCTTCATTCTTTTGTCTACATATGCTTAACACCAGACAAAATGGAGTAAGGGTAGCAGCTCCAGCTATGGAACCAGCGGCTCGAGGGCGAGGAATAGGCTGGGGAAGGGGCAGAGGGAGAGCAACACCAACCAGGGGTAGAGCTCAGGAAGTGGCTAGGCCAAGGCTTGTGACTCCTACCCCACCCCAGGATCATGTTGAGAAGGAGCCTGATGTAATGCACAAGAATGGTGCAAAACTAGAGGTGGCACTACCACTTAGAGGTGCCGGTCTTTCTCTTATGTCATCTAAGGTTATTCAGCAGGTGCTGACATTCCTGAGTGGGTTTGCGGGTACTGGAGCCACTCCCACTATGTTGGCTACTTGGGTGCTGGATGCCCATCCCACTGTTGCCATAGGCCCCAGGATGGATGAAGCTTTAAGTACAGATGCATTCTTCTATCTGTTACTAGGCCTTTTTATGACTGGGACGGAGCATGAGCTGTTGACCATGTTCTTAAAACTAAAACCTCCATCATTTTATGGTACATAGAATGAGGATACTTTTGAGTTTATTCAGTATTATTATGAGAGGTAGCATAAGTTGGGTATCGTACAATAGTATGGGTGGAGTTTGTGACTTTACAGCTGTAGGGTGATTCAAAGAAGTGATGGATGGCTTATATAGAGTTTCGATCATCAGCTTTGCCTCTGATGACTTGGGCTCAGTTTCATGCCCTATTTTTGGAAAAATATGTGACCAATACTCTCAGGGATTACAAGAAGGACAAGTTTCTATCCCTTGAACAGGGCAGCTTATGAGGCTAAGTTTCATTCCTTGTCTCTCTATGCTACCCAACTATTAGGCACTGAGGAGAAAAGGAATTATCTATATATTTGTCACGCCCCGAGGCTACCACCTAGACGTAACATGGTATCCGAGACATGAGTGCCTTAGATTAACCATTGGTCATATCATACTCATATAAACTTAAGGAAAATAATCGAAAGCACACATAGAGAGAAAGTTGGAACCCATAACTAAATTAGCGAAAGTCTACAAAGTACCCATCCAGAATACAAACTAGGTATGTCTGAAGCCTCTAAATCTGAAATAGGAGTTGATGGGACAAGACCCCAACTAACTCATGAATCCAAAAATAAGGGACATAACATATAGCAAGTAATGGTGGAACTGAACACACAATGAATGATATGATGTGATATTCTCAGAAGTGTTAGTGGTACCATATGCACCTCCTTCGGTGCCCGTAGGCCCAGTAGGTAGGACCTATGGAAGGCTTCCCATGTATACTAATAAATTAGTAATCTACCAACTTATTTATCCTTTAATTATGAATTATTTCCATGTTTTGATGAGATTTAGAGGTACTTATTACCTTTATTTATGCAAATACATGTACTCTTGGTCAAAAGTAGAAAACAAGGAATTGGACCCAAAAGAGCTCTAAAAGAGTTGAAGCTTGAAGGTGATCAAAAGAGAAAAAGAATCTGCCAAGAGGTATGACCATTGTGCGATGTGAACAATAGCTAGTGCGGTCTGCACCTCCCTTCGCACATCACAACTGAAGCAACTAGAGTCACTGGTCTGGCAACTGGATCCATGTGATATGCATAATGTATGGCGCGACCGCACATCATGTCGCACCACGCCTGAAGGGCCTTTTTGTCAACTTTCAAGTAATGTTTTGGGGAACTTATAAAACCCCTTTTGGGGTGTGTACTTGAGAGTTGGAGAGAGATTATTGAATACTTTTCAGCATAGAGAGGTTCCCAAGGAAGATAGAGAGTGACTTGTATTCTCTTCATCTTCTACCTTGAGAATCCACAATTTTTATACCAAATTGAGCTTGGATTTTGATATTGGCATAACTATGAATTGAAATTTGAATTACCCAATTGGTATAATCTCATATTTTCTTAGCATGAGTGGCTAATTTCCTTTTCTAGGGGTATGTGTATGATGGGTATTTGAATTTGGGACTGGGTCTTGCTTATTTATATTTATAATTGATAAATTGACATGGATCTATTGAATTCCTCAAATTTTAATGCTAAAATTGATGGTTGCAAACATTGGTTGAATTTACTTAATTGTGTTCTTTTTTGAAAGAGAGGTTCATAATTCAAAAGTAATTTTTGAGATTTCCACCTTAGATTGAGGCTAGAAATGGCTCAATCGATGGAAACTCTCCTCTAAGAGTCTGAGCTAGAAATATTATGACTTCCCCAAGTATGAATTGGTTGGTTTGTGTTAATACCATGGTGCTTGAGCAAAGATCATTGGATATATATTTGGAAGATGAAGAGATTGACAAACATGACTAAAACCAATGCTACCCATATTATATTTTGGGAATTTGCATAATTAAGCAAGTACCCTAACCCCCATTCGAATCTCATCGGAAACATACCCCTAGTCGTCCTTCTCTCTTGAATATAAATCACTTATTTACGTTGCTTTCTAGTCCAAATTGCGTTATTGCTAATTACCCTTTATTTTCTTCCCCCCTAATTTTTACTTTTAGTTTATTGAGCATTTACTCTCTTGGTGAATATTATTTCATATGTATCTTGGCAAATCTTTATATCCACTCTCTGTGGGATCAACTCCAACACTCATCAGGAATATAAATTTTGTTTTTCTCTGATAATCGATACCACCTCCTATTGGAGAGTGTTTTTGAGCATTATGAAAAATGGTGCCATCATCAGGGAGTATTTTTTAATTGCCAATTAATTGTCGTGTGATTTCACTTTGTAAAGTGTTTGTTTATTTTACTTTTTGTTATTTTTGATTGTTTGGATAGGTTGCCCATGGCCAAAGTCGGCAACTAAAAAATCCTAGATGGATACATGGATGTGGATCATGATCCCTTCGTTCAAGGAGCGGTAGGTGAAATTTTCCTACCTCTCACGGTCGGCAATGTCGTGTTTCATGTTACAAGTACTATGCTCCATTTCATTAAAATGAAAGAATTATTCGTAGGGGCTGTGCATGAGGATGCATATAGACATATTTGGAAATTCATCGAGATATGTCAATCCTTTATTTTCAACAACATCCCCCTATAGTCCATCCGGCTCTATTTATTTCCCTTTTCACTCACAAGGGAAGCGATGAATTGGTTAGAAGAGCTCCTAGAGTGCTTAATTACCTCATAGAATGGATTGGTAGAGGCATTTATTCTATAATTCTTCCCTCCCTCTAGAATGATGCAATTGAGGTATGATATCATAAACTTTTCCAAATCCTTGATGAGACATTGCATGAAGAATGACTAAGGTTAAAAAAAAGGTCCTATTATGTCCCAATCATGGATTGCCTGTCAACGTCCTTCTCCAAAGTTTTTACCAAGACTTGAACTCAATGAATAAATTTGTTGAAAATAACCTTGTGGGGAAAACATTTATGGATTAACCATATGGTGTTGCCTTGGCTCTTCAGGAATGGATGACTAAGACAAATCATGCTTGGCACACTAAAAAGGTAGATGTTTGCATGGGGGTGACCTCGTCTATTATGGCAAATGAAATGAGGCGCAAAGATGAGCAGAGAGAGGAGATAATGGCAAAGATGATGACACAAATCGATCTATTGGATAAACACATAATGGGGGCTGGAAATACTAAGAGTGTGAATGTTGTGAGTACTCCTGAGCTTAAATCTAATGATGAGGATGTATTTACTATTGTGGATTAGAAGATTTGGTATTTATCGGTGGGTTCTCGACCAGGGTATTGGAACCCGAGGGACGAGAAGAAAGGTTGTAATAAAGATAAAGACCGTGAAGTCCATTTGAAGATCATGAGAGGGAAGGTGATTGATATAATAACCAGAGTTCAAATCCTTATATGCCTACTCCTAAGGCTCATGCCTCATATCATCCCACAATGAGCAACCACAAATACTCAAAAATCGATGATATGTTGTTTTTAGTCTTGAAAAAAGTTGAGTCAACCGATAGTAGGGTAAAGGAGCTAAAGAGCAAAGTTTCGACTCTTCACCAAATGGTGAGATCACACTTGGATTATATCGAACATCTTGAGGAATAAATTAATCACCTATCCTCATAAATGAATCCTCAAATTAAAGGGACACTTCCGAGTGACACTACGGTGAACCCAAAGAATGATGGCCATATTATGGCAATTGTCACTAGGAGTGGATGAATGTGTAGTGTGGTGAAGAAGCCATCTAATAAGGTTTTTGTGGAACCAAATGATTAAATAAAAGAGGAGATTATGCTTGAGAATGAAGTGGATGAAAATCCAGTTATTAGGGTTAAGCCTAGTGCACCCAATGTGAGCTCTAATGATGATGATATGTGTGAAGAAAAGGATGAGGCTGATTCTCCTTCTCAAGGTGCTATTGAGATCGATGAGAAGGCTCCTAGTGTAATGAATGTGCCAGAGCCTATGCCAAAAGACCCCCTCTTTATCCTCAAAGATTGACCAAGAAAAAGGAGGAGGACCAATTTAAGAAATTTATGGACATGTTAAATAAGAAATTCATGGACATGTTCAGCAAGCTATCCATCAACATTTTGTTGGTCGATGCATTAATGTAAATGCCCGGGTATGCGAAGTTCATAAAGGATCTTCTCAAGAAGTAGCATTTAGTTGATGTGGGTACCATGTAAATATCACACAGCGATAGTGTTGTGATGACAAGCAACATTGCTAAAAAATAGTATTATATGGGTGCCTTCACCATCCCGTGAATTATCAGAGTGTTTGTGTTTCAAAAGGCCTTGCGTGATTTAGGGGCAGGAATCAACTTGATGACTCTCATTATTTTCAAGCAGTTAGGCTTGGGTACCCCCAAGCCTACACCTATGGGATTGCTCATGGCCAATCGTTCCATCAAACGTCCGGTAGGGATTCTATTCGATGTATTGTTCAAGGTCGACAAGTTTATCCTACTCACCAATTTTGTAGTCTTGGACTGTGACATAGATTTTGAGGTGCCCATCATATAGGGGATACCATTATTGGAAACTGGGAGAACTTTGGTTGATGTAGAGCTCAGAGAGCTCAATTTTTGGGTTGGGAGCGAGGAAGTTACTTTTAATATATGCCAACCTACGAAACCATTGGATGAGTTTCGAGTAGTGTCTGTAATCAACGTTGAGGGTAAGCTGGTGGATGCACATGATGAGCTTGAATTGAAAGAGGTACCTAAGCCTATGATGTTTCTACTTTAGCAATAATACAATGTGATGAAGATGTTGAAGGAGCGTTTCCCTCTCTTGGGATGGGGCCACACTAATCGGATTGGCATGCTTTCGGATAATGGTTGAGTATTGAGGTACTATCATCAAGTCGTGATGTAAAATGAAGCGCTTCTTGGGAGGCAACCCAACTGTCTTTTCTTTTTATTTTTATTACCTTTTGTTGTTTTGGTGTGTTTTAGGAATGCATGGATAGGAAAAATGACTCAGTGGAAAAACAAGTCAAGAAAGCACGTGTGGAAGGCCATGCAGTTTGCACAAGTAGTTGTGCACATCGCATAGTCCAACACATCCCAAACATGATGCTTGGGAAGAAACATGAAAGTTTGAGGTAAAATGCGATAGGATGTGTGTCGCACACCCCATTGTGCGCATCACACCTCAACTACACTACAAGTCAGAAAGCTGTGAAATTTCTGGGTGAGAAATCGATTGGTGTGAAATGATGTGAGTCGCACTTTGACTTGTGCAAATCGCACATTGCGGTGCACCAAGGTATGTTTTTAAAATATTTGTTGACCTACCCATTGACCGCCACGACCCAAAGATCAACCTAATGATCTTTTTTCTTCTTTTCTCTTCTTTTAAACCATCACCCCCATTATTCTCTCTCGTATTTTCACAAAACCTCCATAACTCTCTCTCAAATCCTCCAAAATCCCTCAAACTTCTCCAAAATCTTTGCCTCTCTCACCTAATCTCTTCACCGCCATATCTCCACCTGGTCACCATCGTTTTTCTTCAGTCAAGTACTGGGTCTCCATTGTTAGCACTCCAAAAGCTTAGATTTTTGCTTTATACCATCTCATCTTCACCTGTGGTAAGTTTCCCGACGTTAAATACGTGTTTTTATAGATATTAGGAACTCATATTGTGAAGCATGCTTATGAAATCTTCCATGTTAAGTTTGGGTGAGATCCGAGATTTTTGGGTTCCCTATTTTGGTGCATATTGTTGTTGTTGCTTAAGATTAACTTGGTAGATCTTTTTTTATGATGATGCATGTCGAATGTGTTCGTTTTTAGCCTTAAATTTCGTATTTGGGTGAAGTCTAAGTAACTCACTTGAGTTGATGCATGATTTGGCCCTATGATAAATTGGGTGACGTCATTCCTAAGGGAAAATCATCATGTTCCCTAGGTTTTTGTTATTTCATGATGTGTGGGGCTGAAATCATTGTTACCATCGAGCCTATATGTTGTTTGATTGAATATGCTTGTTAGGCTAATGTTGTGGTTGAGGGGTATGCAATTGTTGATGATTAAATTTGTCTCCTGATTTGTAAAGTGATGTCTTAATATTCCCAATGATAGACGAGGTAACATCCTTCATAAGGGAAATTGTTAAGCTAAATTTTTTATTGTAATTATGTTTGAGTTTTTCAGGAAAGTCTGAGTACCCGGATAACTTAAGTGTTGGTCATATTATGCTTAGGGCTTGTTGAATATACTGGACTGTTGCCTTGATGCCAAGTGCATTCCACAGATATTACTTTGTGGGACACATACGTAACACACATGAAAAAGACGCAGTTGAAAATTTCATTTGCTCCCATGTGCGTCCTACATGTGACATAAAAATCTCTATGTGTGAAACACACAAAGCATAGCACCTTGATGCTAATTGTTGTCAGTTCACTAGATTGAGGGGAAAAACATTGTGCAACATGCACTTTGCTGGTGCGAATGGCCCCAGCCTTCGAACCCTACAATTGAAATCACAATAGGTTTTTGTTAGCTTGTGCGATGCCACATGTGACGTGCACTTCTCCAGGAGTTTTCCGCACGTGGATTGAACAAGCCATCAGTCACCTAATCTGTTTTTATTCTATTTTGCATTCTGTTTCCTTTTAATTTAATAACTTCTTTTAGCTTTTCATCTTTTAAAAATTACATAAATACAAAATGATTTTGCTTTTACTTTGAGTACTAAAAATATCCATATGCAGACTATGTCTTCTAGCAGGGGAAACACAGGGTAGAGCTGAAGGAGGTAACCATCTCCTCCCACCTCAATTCCACCTCCAAGTGTAAGAAGAAAGCCACAGCTGCTACTCCAACACCTCCTCATGTGCAAGTCTTGGAGGAGGAGAGGATTCATTTTTGGTTTGAAGGTATGAAGGCCATCTATGATCGAGATAAGAAAAGAACCTTCAACATAGAGTAGAGCTTCAACTTGGCATTTGTTAGGGAGAACCCACCCAACACCCCTCTAAAATTCACTAACCGCCAATGCTACCAATTCCAAGAGGTACCCAGAGATTACTATAAGGAGGTAGTTCGAGAATATTTTACCTTCTATCAGGCCAAAAAGGATTCCAATGGGCTTAAGGGCATTGTAGAGCTCTTCCCTTATTTGGATTCAGTCATCATTCAGGGCAAGGAAGTCCATATCACTCCTGCTGATATAAATGGCATCTATTGGGGCAACCTAATTGGGCCTGCACATGCACTCTTGGCTAAGCTGACTGCTGATCCGAAGCCACTTGATTAGGTGGCTCCTATTATTACTCCTAGGAATCCTATATGGGTCACTAGTGGAGATGAGATTCAATGGAGGACACTGTCCTTTGAGGCACGCTTGTGGTATGACTTCATCCGCTCCTTATTCTTAGATTCACATAATGACCAAAAGATTACCCAAGATGGACCCATTATTCTAGCCTCCATTATGGCAGGGGATTATGTTAATTTTTGGGAGATTATGGCTAAGGTGATAAGGAGAAAAACACGTAGGGGTGGTGACACATTCCCCTACCCTGTGCTCATCAACAAACTTTGTGCAAGGGCTGGAATTTCCTACTTAAGCTGTGACAAACCTACTCATTCTACTGGTGTGCTTGACCTTAATAAGATAATAAGTTTGGATGCTCTGAGGTTTATGAGGCACAGGCTGCAGCCCCATGAGGATATTGAGGTTATAGATTGAGATGTTGAGCCCACTGCCTCCTCTCCTTCTAGATCACGTTCAAAAGCACCTACTCCCAAAGAGTTGGGACATCATGCTGCTACTGCACCTCAGGGACCCTTACCTACTTCATTGAGCTTGACCAAAGAGGGCCCCCAAAATATGGTTGACATAACCTATTCTCATGATAGGCAGTTGACCGACTTAGCTAACAAGTTGCCTGATCTAATTCAGAAGGCTGTAAATAAATCCATGAAAAAAGTGGTGAATAGTGTGAGCAATATTTGGAAGATGATGGATACCATTGAGGGGGCTATGAAGGATATCCAGAAGGATTTCGATAAGGCAAATGGGAAGACTCTAGTTGATGATGCAGATTTGAGTTTCTTGAATAAATCCATGACTCATCCCGTCACACTCCCGATCCCATGGATACCTTTTTCACCGCCTACTATAATAATGATGAGGAGTTGGCTGATGATTGGGACCCAGTGTTCCAGTAGGTGCTCAGAGAGTCCATGCTCACTTTGCACTCCTAAAAGGGTGGTGCAGGCTCTAGTGCAGAGGCAGTAGAGCAGGTAGATGATGTAGAGAAGTAGTGTTATAGGGAGTTTTTTCACCATTTCCATCATGTTTAAGCTTAAGCATTGAGGGTAATACTTTATTCTTATGGGGGAGGTGGTGCATTCTTATTATTACTATTGGTGGCCCAGGTCGAGCTTTGGATATTATTTTTATTGCGCTTGTCGGGCCTTGACTTTTTTATTTCCTTGCTAGAAATTTTATTTGGCCCTTGTCAGGCGCGTGTTGGATGATTGTGATATTTCCCTTGCCTGGCCTTTTATTGTATTCATTTGGTTATTAGTGCTTTAACTTTGCCCTTGTTGGCTAGATAATTTATTTTTGTTGATGATTTTGTGATATCACCGGGTTGGTCCTACCCGATTCATTGTTTCATTACCCGTTCTTTGCAAATGCGCACAGTGCCTATGCTGAGGCTCGATTTAAATGATTCATGAGTGCTCTTAAAAGTATGGTCGCCTTGTTAATAGTAGATTAGTGAATAAACTCCAAGAGTTTTCTTGATACCATGGTTCTTTCCCAATGAGAAAAGTGTTTCTTTTCTTTTGTTTTTATTTCTTTTGTTTATTTTTATGTCGAACTGGATTGGTGTTTCCCTATGATAGATTTAGAGGCAACTTTCTTAAGGGAAAGTGCCAAGTTTTAGTTTAAATTTGAGTCCGTGCTTTGCTTGTCTCAAAATGGGCCCACTAAAAAAATTTCTTGGCAAGAAGTTTTTTGAAAATTGAAGGAAAGAGGGAAAATTATTATGAGTAAAGCATTCTCATGTCATAACTTGCACACTCCCGGTTTAGCTTGGCTAATTCACAAATAGGTGTGTAAAGAACTCAGAATTGCTTGTCAAAAGTCATTTATCCCAATTGATTTTGAGACTCATTGTGAAATTCTTGTGTTGTGATGCCTTGTATGGTGAGGCTGTACTTAATTCTTGTGTGCATATGTTGTCTATAACTTGCCTCGAATTTGATTCAAGGCAAAATCTTAGATGTCACCGAGCTTGGAAAATGACCTTAGGCCCTTTTTGAATAGCCACTTCACCCAAATTGACCTCCATTTGAACTGACCCTAGTGAACTCCTTTGAGATTGTGACTTTTCTTTGGCACCTTAAACCTTGACCCTTTTTGGAACCTTGATTTTTTCACCCATCCTCCCTAATGTCTCAAAAGTGAAACATAGTCTAAAAGACTAAGTTTAGAGGGGATTGAAATAATAACATCGACAAAAGCCTATGTTTGGGGGTGCATGCACCAATATGGAGAAGAAAATGATGTGTTTCAATGTAAGGTAGCACCATATGCTAAGAATGAAAGTTTCTTCAAATGATCCAATGAAATGAACAAAATGGAAATAAAAGAAGGAATTGGGGCTACCAAGTAAAAGTGATAAAAGGAAGTTGAAGGATCAAGTTGAATGTGAACATTGGGATAGTGTGGGAGAAATAAAGTGAAGATATTGTTTGAAAATGGGTGTGGTGTTTGAATTATTACAAGGAGAGTTAGGGAGGCTTATTCACTTGACTAAATGCAATCCACACCTTAACCCTAGCCAAGATTGTAACCAAAAAATCCTTAGTGATTCTGAGCTTGATAACTCTATATTAGTGGCGAATTACATAAAGGTCAAGCCTATGGTTTAATGCATGTGCACACAAATTTCTTTGAGAGAGTGAGAGTCTTTTTGGTTCTCTTATAATCGTTTTTTCTTGTGAAATGCATGATTGTGAGTGAGATTCTCTCTTGTGGCAAGTGTCATCGCACACTTGAAAGGAGTGATGAAGTCTATATCTCAATTGAGAAGAATGAATGAGACAAGTTGTGTGGAAAATCTCGAGGCAAACCTGAAGGTCCATGCCAATGACTTTAGAAGCTTGAATATCTTGTTTTAAATGACAAATTTCCTTGATTGGAATGAGAAATGAAATCCTTTTTTTAAAACATTTTGAATGAGAAATTTCCTTGAGAATGTGTTGGTCGAAATTGAGATGATCATTGTAGTTGAGTCTTTTTGATTGGGTCTTTTTATTTGATTGTCTTCTTAGTTTTTGGAGTAGAGTAATCTTTTGTTCACCCCATTGAGTTTTAGAGCATAATACATTCCTTAGTTTGTGAGTATCTTGCTTGAGGACAGACAATAGTTCAAGTTTGGGGGTTTAATAAGTTGGTAATCTACCAACTTATTGAGCCTTTAATCATGAATTATTCCCATGTTTTGATGACATTTAGAGTTACTTATTACCTTAATTGATGCAAATGCAGGTACTCTTGGTCAAAAGTAAAAAACAACGAATTAGACCCAAAAGAGATCAAAAAGAGCTGAAGTGTTAAGGTGATCAAAATAGTCGAAGAATCTGCCAAGAGGTGCGGCCGCTATGCAATGCACGCAACAATTGGTGCAATTTGCACCTCCCTTCGCACATCACAGCTAAAGCAACTGGAGTCACTGGTCTGAGAACTAGAGTCGTGTGATGCACACAATATGGTATGACAACACATCGTGTCGCACGTCGCGTTTCACCATGTCCGAAGGGCTTTTGTGTCAAATTTCAAGTTACATTTTAGGGAACTTTGAAAACACTTTTAGGAGTGTATACCAGAGATTTGGAGAAAAATTATTGAATAGTTTTCAGCATAGAGAGGTTCCCAAAGAAGATAGAGAGTGACTTGTATTCTCTTCATCTTCTACCTTGAGGTTCCACCATTTTTGTACCAAATTGAGCTTGGATTTTGATATTGTCATAACTATGAATGAAAATTTGAATTACCCAATTGGTATAATATCTTATTTTCTTAGCATGAGTGGCTAATTTCCTTGTCTAGGGGTATGTGTATGATAGGTATTTGAATTTGGGTATGGGTCTTGCTTAATTGTGTTTATAATTGATAAATTGACATTGGTGTATTGAATTCCTCAAGCGTTAATGCTAAAATTATTGGTTGCAAACATTGGTTGAATTTACTTAATTGTGCTCTTGCTTGAAAGAGGGGTTCAAAATTTGGAAGGAATTCAATAGTTGATATTTAAGGTTTACACCTTAGATTGAGGCTAGAAATAACTCAATCGATAGAAACTCTCATCTAAGAGCTTATGCTAGAAATAGTATGAGTTCCCCAAGTTTGAATTGGCTGGTTTGTGTTAAAACCATGGTGCTTGAGCAAAGACCATTGGGTATATGTTTGGAAGATCGAGAGATTGACAATCATGACTAAAACCAATGCGACCCATATCATTTGTTGAGATTTTTCATAATTAAGCAATTACGCTAACCCGCATTTGAAGCCCATCAAGAACATACCCCTAGTCGTCCTTCTCACTTGAATACAAATCTCTTGTTTATGTTGATTTCTAGTTCGAATTGCAATATTTCTAATTCCCCTTTCCTTGCTTCTCCTTAATTTTTTTAGTTTATTGAGCATTTACTCTCTTGGTGAATATTGTTTCGACTGTCTCTTGGTGAATCTTCACATCCACTCTCTGTAGGATCGACTCTAATACTCGTTGGGAATATAAATTTTGTTTTTCTGTGACGATCGCTACCACCTCTTATTGGAGAGTGTTTTTTAGCATTATCATGTACTTCTACTACCCCGTATACCCCTCCTCCAGCAATCTTGGCATGTAGTCCCTAGTCTGGATTGGCATGATCCATATAGGTCTGTACGACCACATACAACTCTCAATATCTCAAATAAAGTGTCCGGACTCGAATCGGATCTAAAAACAGTGGAAAATGTCAAGTCTAGCGCTTTAGCCCAACTGAGCTTAGTATAGTATCAAAAGTAGTAGTAAATTATATCTAGCATTCTGGCCCAGTCGAGGCTAGTGTCAGTTTGAACTCAGAATTAAATCACATCTAGCACTCCGGTCTAGTCGAGTCTAGAATCACTGTGAAAATCATTTCAAAAACCTCTTTTACTCCAAGAAGATTCATAAACTAGTTTAACTCCATTTATAGCCATTTATTATAGAAAATGGGCCTTCGGGGCAATGCAAAGTTAGAAGACTGGTTATAATTAGGCCCACAACCATAGTAGTAGAAAAAATCAATGCAGAAAACCCTTTTGCATGAAAATCATGATATGATCGCAAACAATCAATAGCCCAATGGCTCACAATCAACTTATTGGCCCTGCATAGGCTCAATCCTCTCTACAACATAGATAACCAGTTTCATGATCGCAATTTGATGTTCGAGACTCACAAAAATTCTCAAATATCCTACCATCTATGTAACACCCCAGAAATCCTAAGCTAATACTCGAACCTTTTCCATGAGTGTAATGATCCTTTTCCTAGTGTGGTGGGTGCTTCGGATGCGAATCATGTTCATAAGAAACTCGTATCATCAGGTTAAGTCGCAAGCACCTCACCAAAGTAAGTTTTTATGTAAGTCTAAACTAGGGTCAACTTCAATCGATCATTCCTCCTAAAATTTAAATAGTTAGGTGGCCTAGTACCCACCAAATTAAATTATTTTGAGTTTTCTTTACAATGCTACCAATTGTGCATTAATTTGAGTCCGGAGTAAAAAGTTATGGGCAGTTTACTACAGTGCTGTCAGTGATGATGGATCGGATGACGAACCGTGGTTCTGAACCACGGTCTGTACTGTGACTCGTCATTGCTGAACTGAACCTTAAAATTTTCATCTTTAAAAACACTGGTTGGTTCATGACCCGTAGACCAAAACCACGGTCCATAGAGTGACCCATGGTTTATCAAAATTCAACTTTTCTTCCCTTGATTCCACGAGTGACTTGACAAGTAATCATTTTAAACGACGGACCTTCATTCACTTTGACGGTCCATACACTGACCCGTGGTCTCCAAAGTTGACTTTTTCCAGCTTTTTCCCAGTTTTAGTCTAGGGGTATTTTAGTAATTTCCCACTCTTTTAACTCCTATACTAAGTTATTTTAAGCCTTTTTAGCAGGGTTTTTATTCTCACTTGACCTAAGTTCTCTCCCATTCCTTCAATCAACTTCCAAAAGAAGAAAATGAATTTTCCATCCTCTCAAGCTTCAAGCAAGGGTTTCAACTCCTAGTCTCAAGCTCCAAGTTCAAGTCTCCTAAGTCTTTTCAATTCAAATGGGTTAGCTTGAATCAAGGTATGTGGGTATTCAATAAGGGATTCCTTCACCCTTATGCCCTAAACCCCAATCTTCTAAATTGAACTTATGGATTTCTAAACTAGGGTTCTTACCCAATTCGTATGGGTCCTTCTAAAATTATTTCCTAATGATTCTTCTACGGATTCTAACTCTAAATTGCATGATTTTGCATGGGTTTTTATGAGTGGTTTCGTATTCATGATTTTATGGCTAATCCTTATCTAATTTATGAAACTTGGGTTCTTACCCAAATTAGGAAAAAGTTATGGGTTTTGTTTTAAAGCCTCAATTCATGATTTATCATCTATTACCCACGCTTAAATTGAAGTTTTGTTAGTGTTTTCAAAAACCCATATGTTAAGCATGAATTTTAGTATGATTCCTTTGGAGTGCATGTCTTCAAGTAAAATTGGTATGTTTAGATAACATGACCTCTATTTTTATGAAATTGCATGCGTAATTCTTCAAGTTATGATTTTAGAAAGGAAAGTATATTTTGAATTATGATTTTGCAAAGCTTTAAGACTTATGATACGAAATTGATATGGCATCAGATATGCCCCATGTTTTACGAAAGGTTTGGCATCCAGATATGTCTACCTAAGTTATGAACAGTTTTGACATTAGATATATCTCCATGCTTTATGAACAGATTTGACATCAAATATGTCATAAGTTATGATCAATTTTGGCATCAAATATGCCCCAGTACTATATGAGCTATACGTATGATTTGGGAGTAGTATTGAGCACCGAGTAAGATTGGGTAAGCATACCCCTTGTATATCCCAGAACTACGTGCCCCCGTAGGTTCTAAGTCATCTCTGTTGGGCATCAGTTTTAGTGATCACGCCACAGTCATGCCTCCATACCTTGGCAAGGTATATTGGGTCCTCTCGATGGGGCGTATACATCGGATTCTATGTAGCTCACATGGTCTATGTCGATTAGAGAACCTCCCACAGAAATAGTTTCAAGTTTAAAAATGTATTGGCTCTTTGCTTTCAGATTTCAGACTTACTACTTATGATTATATTTTTAGATTATGATATTGCATTTAGTCATTACATTATAGATTTTACTATTACCACATGATCTTAGCTTCAAGGATAATTTAAGCTTGTTTTATCACAAATTATTCATCATCTCAGCTTTTAAAAACGCTTTCATGTATATTTTAGCATGACCTATGCATATCTCACATACTTGGTACATCCTATAGTACTGATGCATATCTTGCGCTGCATTCTTTGATGAAGAAGATTCAGGTGTTCCATCTCAGACACGTGGCTAGAGTTTCTAGGCCACTTTCTGTCAGCTGTTGGTGAGTCCTCTTAGATCGAGGACTAGTTATGTTCTTAGTCAGTTTTAGCTATTATATTTTTCCCCACTTTGAGTTAGATAGGGTATTGTCCTAGCAACTCTTTATGTCATGAGTAAAGGCTTTACAGACATAGACAGCTTTCGAGTCTTTTTCTGGATTTTGTATTCCTATTTGACTTGATTATCCATTTATGTAACTTTGGATCTATCTATTATACTTCCACTTATCTTTGTTATGCTTTAGTATGCAATAACCAAGGGGTTAGCTTTGGGCACTTGCGGTCCCAAGTCCCGTGTTACGTCTAGGAGGTAGCCTCGGGGCATGGCAAACTTGGTATCAGAGCCTCAGGTTCAAGAGTCCTAGGTTGTCTGAAAGCCGCATCAAGTAGAGTCTCTTTCATGGGTGTGAAGCGCGCCATACTTATGAGAGAGAGGCTATGAGGTGTCTTAGGAAAAACTTTACTCCTTTCATGTTCAATATCATGTGATAGAGTTTAACTCTAGGTATTCTCCAAATTTATGCGTTGTCCAAATTCTACTTGCTTTATCTCATATTTGCAGTGCCAGAAGTAGTAAACCATAGATTATATCTTAGCGATGTGCTCTCATAACCTCTTTCAGAACCTTGTTACTAATTATTCTGTAAGAGGGGAAAATGTTTACCTAGATCCTTGGGTAGTGTTGCCACCCGACAGATGTTGTATTAGAAGCCATTAGTAGTAGAATGAACCTAGAGCCAGAAATATAAAGTCAGAAGTATGTTAGCCTAGACGGGGGAATGATAGTTGATTGGACTATGTATTTAGAGTTGTGTTTTACTAGATGGGTAATGGGATAATACATACCTTGCTATGGATTAAAGAGTGGTAATTTCTTGTGGTAGTATAGACCAGGTATAGGATGTGAACAAAAGGATGATAGTATGAGAGTGAGAATGATAGTTTGTGGTATTTTCTTGTATGCTTGGTATAGTGTATGCAAGAGTTTAAGTGATGAGTTGCAGCAAGTGTGAATGTGTAGGCATGATATATATATGTGAGTTGGAGAAGCATAGAAAATTTTGAGTCTCTCGGTATAGGCTTTAACACATTTGATTTTGTAGGTAGTAGAAAGAGAGAGCTTTGGGAGTTAGAACCATGTAAGCCTGACATGTCTTTGCAAGGGATAGGTTGGAAGTTATTGAGTGTGATATGTACAACCCTTATATGAGATAGAAAGGTTGAGGCCAAGATTTTTAGGTAAGGGTGATCCTTAGACTATAGAAGGAAGTGTATATTCAGATTAAATCCTAGAGTAATGTTTGCTCTGTTAGATTAAAATGATCATAGTTCCGTTTATAGGTTGGTGAGAGGTCCATAAACTTAGGAGGGTAGCATGAACCTAAGGGGGAGATGGTGGAATGTAGAATCGGTTAGATTTTGGAGGCTGAGGAAGCGATGCTTGTGGGTATTAGAACAAAGTCAAGAGGGTAGGCAAAATCCTATTTCCATCCTAGCGTCCTAAGTATACTTCTACCATTATGATATCTTTTCATGCCTTGTGTGTCAGCTCCATGGTCCTTTTTTCAGATTAACGCTCATGTTCAGGTTCTAGAATGGAAAGTGATTGCTTCAGGCAACGATTCTACTCTTATCCAGTGATTCAATAAATTCCAGCTTTATGCCCTGAGGTTGGTATCTATGTAAACACATGTCTCTCAGTATGCTCGGTCCTATTTTCTCAGTTCATTCCTCAGACATGCCTCAATGACTTATCAAATCATGCTACGCCATGTATATGCTTAGACTTGATTCTTGAAATAATTCACGCTTATGAATTCCTTATTCTAAAGCCCTTTGATCTTTGCCTTTGATGATGAAAGGTGGTGATCCCCACTAATTCGTGTCTTACGTGCCCAATATATGAAGTGCTCATGTCTATTTCGCACAATTCCCCAAGCCCCACCTTAAGTGGCTTGATCTCGCTAAGTGTAAGTCAAGATCAATCAGTAGTCTTTCATTCGTGATGCTCATGCTCTCGCTCTTTTCTTTCGATGATTCTGGTTTTTGTTGTTATAAGTTTTAGGGGAGAAGGCCTTGTAGTAGCCTAGATGAGAGGTAGAAGATTTCTTTTCCTTGTTAGTGTACTTTTTCCACCTTGACTTCTAGGTGTGGGTGAAATATGAGGTAAGGATTATTCATGCGAAATAGTTAGATGAGGAAGTTTAGTATGTCCCTCTGTATAAGTTCTTGAATTTGTGATTCCTAGTTATGATAGGAAAGAGGAGAGAAGTCTTAAATAGGGTAAGCTACAAAACCATATGGTGACCATAGTTATAAGCTTGAATATCGTGATGGGATACATATGGATAATTATTTTGCGCAACTACTGACCCTTTGGTTGGGAGCCCTAGGTTAGTTGGTTGTTGTGATATGAGGGGATGATATCCTTAGAAGACATTCTAGATGCAATAGATCTAGTCGAGATAGGTTTGAACATAGAGAATCAGGTAGTTAGACTCAGACCTTAGTACCTTTATGCGCGCTGTTGAGGTTGTTAGTAGCAAATGGTAGGAGTGGTATTCATCCATGAAGGCCAGGTACCTTCACCCTTCTCCTTCCGATTTGGTTTCAGTTTGAGGTAGTAGATCCATCCTTAGTATGTCCCTCCGATTCTATTCCAGCAGTTTCTCTCATGATCCTAGCATATATTCATATTTTTGAAGTTGATTCAGCCATGTTTTAAGCTCAAAAGTTCAGTTTCATGTTGATTCTTTGGTTTTCATTTTTTGTTTTTGGTTGGGCTATTTTCTCTCTAGAGTTCCCTTCCTTAGTCTTCATTTGAGGATGAATGATCCCAAGGGGGAGATATTGTAACACCCCAGAAATCCTAAGATAATACCCAAACCTTTTCCTTGAGTGTAATTATCCTTTTCCTAGTGTGGTGAGTGCTTTGGATGCGAATCATGTTCATAAGAAACTCCTATCATCAAGTTAAGTGGCGAGCACCTCACCAAAGTAAGTTTTCATGTAAGACTAAACTAGGGTCAACTTCAATCGATCATTCCTCCTAAAATATAATAAGTTAGGTGTTCTAGTAACCATCAAATTAAAGGTTTTTGAGTCTTCTTTCCAACGCCACTGACCGCACATTAATACGAGTCCGGACTAAAAGGTTATGGATAGTTTACTGCAGTGCTGTCAGTGATGACGGATCCGATGACGAACCGTGGTTCTGACCACGGTCCTTACTTTGACTCGTTATTGCTGAACTGAACCTTAAAAATTTCATCTTTAAAACCACTGGTTGGTTCACGACCCGTTGATCAAAACCACGGTCCGTAGAGTGACCCGTGGTTTGTCAAAATTCAGCTTTTCTTCCCTCGATTCCACGAGTAACTTGAAGGGTCATCATTTTAAAGATGGACCATCCTGTAACTCATGGAATGGAGTTCCAGTGGACTCTCAAAAGTGATTTCTAAAATCACGGACCAAATGACGGTCCTTCATTCACTTTGACGGTCCGTACACTGACCCGTGGTCTCCGAAGCTGACTTTTTCCAGCTTTTTCCTAATTTTAGTCCAGGTGTATTTTTGTAATTTTCCACTCTTTTAACTTCTATATTAAGTTATTTTAAGCCTTTTTAGGAGGGTTTTTATTCCCACTTGACCTAAGTTTTTCTCTCCCATTCCTTCAATCAACTTCCAAAAGAAGAAAAGGAATTTTCCATCCTCTCAAGCTTCAAGCAAGGGTTTCAACTCCTAGTCTCAAGCTCCAAGTTCAAGTCTCCTAAGTCTTTTCAATTCAAGTGGTTAGATTCAATCAAGGTATGTGGGTATTCAATAATGGATTCCTTCACCCTTATGCCCAAAATCCTAATATTCTAAATTGACTTTATGGATTTCTAAACTAGGGTTCTTACCCAATTCTTATGGGTCCTTCTAAAATTGTTTCCTCATGATTCTTCTATGAATTCTAACTCTAAATTGCATGATTTTGCATGAGTTTTTATGAGTGGTTTCGTATTCATGATTTTAAGGCCAATCCTTGTCTAATTTAGAAAACTTGGGTTCTTACCCAAATTGAGAAAAAGTTATGGGTTTTGTTTTAAAGCTTCAATTCATGATTTCTCTTCTATTACCCACTCTTACATTGAAGTTTTGTAAGTGTTTTCAAAAGCCCATATGTTAAGCATGAATTTTAGTATGATTCCTTTGGATTGCATGTCTTCAAGTAAAATTGGTATGTTTAGATAACATGACCTCTATTTTCATGAAATTACATGCTTAATTCATCAAGTTATGATTTTAGAAAGGAAAGTATATCTTGAATTATGATTTTGCAAAGCTTTAAGACTTATAATACAAAATTGATATGGCATCAGGTATTTCTACCTAAGGTATGAAGAGTTTTGACATTAGATATGTATCCATGCTTTATAAACATATTTGACATCAGATATGTCATAAGTTATGATCAGTTTTGGCATCAGATATACCCCAATACTATATGAGCTATAAGTATGATTTGGAAGTAGTATTGAGCACCGAGTTTGATTGGGTGATCATACCCCTTGTATATCCCAGAACTACGTGCCCCCATAGGTCCTAAGTCCTCTCTGTTGGGCATCCGTTTTAGTGGTCACGCCATAGTCATGCCTCTATACCCTTGCAAGGTATATTGGGCCCTCTCGTTGGGCGTATACATCGGATTCCATGTAGCTCACATGGTCGATGTCGGTTAGAGAACCTCCCATAGAAACAGTTTCAAGTTTAAAAATGTATTGACTCTTTGCTTTCAGATTTCAGACTTACTACTTATGATTATATTTTTTTAGCTTATGATATTGCATTGATTCATTACATTACAGATTTTACTATTACCACATGATTTCAGCTTCAAGGATAATTTAAGCATGTTTTATCACAAATTATGCATGATCTCAACTTTTAAACACGCTTTCAAGTATATTTTAGAATGACCTATGCATATATCACATACTCGGTACATCCTATAGTACTAACGCATATCTTGCGTTGCATCCTTTGATGATGCAGATTCTGGTGTTCCTTCTAAGACCCATGGCTAGAGCTTTCAGGCCACTTTCTGTCAACTGTTGGTCAGTCCTCTTAGATCGAGGACTAGTTATGTTCTTAGTCAGTGTTAGCTATTATATTTTTCCACACTTCGAGTTAGCTAGGGTCTTGCCCTAACAACTCTTTATGTCATGAATAAATGCTCTTCAGACATAGACAACTTTTGAGTCTGTTTTTGGATTTTGTATTCCTATTTGACTTGATTATCCATTTATGTAATTCCGGATCTGTCTATTATACTTTTGTTTATCTTTGTTATGTTTGAGTATGCTATGACCAAGGGGTTAACTTAGGGCACTTGCAGTCCCAGGTCCCGTGTAACATCTAGGGTGTAGCCTCGGGGAATGACAATCTATGGTCCACAGGCATAAACGAAGGCCACATGGGGCCACAAGTGTTAATACTATACAATGAGATCAAATACTAAAGCAAACGCACGAAATGAAACAGACAAAAAGAAAGAGGACAAGGTCTGAGGTGCCAAACTAGTAAACCCAACCCAAAGATGCTAAATAGTACAATTATAGCCTATATATGCAAAGTCTATGGTAGGGAATCCATAACCTACCTGGCGGCCGACGAATAGCTTTTAGGAAGCCAAAGCCCGAGCCCGAGCCCGAACTGCTTCGAGAATCTCCGACCGTCTGACACGCTATCAAGAATGTAATCTACGTGTTAAAAGAAATCTAATGATACCCATATTTCTAAAAGTTTAGCCGGGAAAAAATCCAGGTCAAAAGCGAGCCCATAGGCCCTGCAACTTGAAACTAGAAATGGAAAATACTATAATAACCCAGACTTTGTGTTCTTGCTTGAGAAAGAGGTTCATAATTTCGGATGAGAATTTTCTAGTGGGTACTTGGGATTTATATTTAGATTGAGGCTACAAATAGCTCAATTCACCGGAAAAGACCCATTTATGAGTCCAACCTAGAAATAGTGTGACTTTCCCAAGCTAAAATTGGTTGGTTATTGTTGAAACTATGGTGCTTGAACAAAGACCATAGGAAATATGTTTGTTGGATTGAGAGATTGACAAATATAACTAAAACCAATGCTACACATATCATTTATTAAGAATTTAAATCATTTAACAAGTACCTTCTCCCATGTTTGAATCCCATCGGATCTCATCCCTAGTCGTCCTCTCTCTTGATACAAATCCCTTTTTACTTTATCATTTTGTTTGGAATTGCAATTGTGATATATTTCCAATTCCCTGATTTTCCCCCATTTTACTTTTATTGTTGTTTGAATGAATACTCTATTGGTGATTGATATATAACAATCTTATAAGCGACTCTACAATTTCTCTGTGGGATCGACCCTGACTCTCTTCGAGAATATAAATTTTTATTTTTCTCTGACGATCGCTATCACAACCGTATGGAGAATGTTTCTTGAGCGTTATCAAAATTGGTGATGTTGCCAGAGATTTGGTTTTCAGTAGCCTTTTGATTGACTTTTGAAATCACTTTGTGAGTTTTTGTTTGTTTATACTTTGTTTGTTGTTTTTGATTATTGAGAAGGCTGCCTATGAGCGAGGTTGGAGACAACAAAAGTGTATAAGGATTCATGGATGCAGCCCCTGAACCCAAAATTCAAGGAGGGGTAGGTGCAATCCGCCTACTTCCCACGGTTGGGAATGCGGTGTTTCATGTCACGTGTACGATGCTCCAAATCATACAAATGACAGGATTGTTCAAAGGTTCTGCACATAAGGATGCAAATAGGCACATCAAAAATTTCATCGAAATTTTCCGACCATTTATCTTTCACAACATCTCCCAAGAATACATCCGGCTTTGCTTATTTTCTTTCTCTCTCTTGGGAGAAGCCACGTCATGTTTAAAGGAGCTTCTGGAAGGATCAATTACTACATGGAATAGTCTTGTTGAAGCATTTATGGTGAGATTCTTCCCTTCCTCAAGATTGATGCAATTGAGGGATGAAATCACTTAATTTTGTCAACTTCAAGATGAACCATTACATGAGGTGTGGCTGAGATTTAAAAGGAAAATCTTGTTGTACCCTAATCATGGATAGTTGTATGATGTACTTCTCCAAAGATTTTATAGGGCTTTAAATTCAATGAACAAGTTTGTGGCCAACAACATTATGGGTGGTACCTTCATGGATCAACAATATGAAATTACCTCAGCTCTTCTAGAAAGAATGACAAAGATGAATCGTGCTTGGAATATGAGGGAGGCGGATGTACCCGTGAGGGTGACCTTGACAACCTTGACGAATGAAACATGTCACAAACATGAGTAAAGAGATGAAACTATTGCCAAGATGATGATGCAAGTTGATATGTTGTCTAAGCACATGACGGAGGCTAGAAATGCCAAGAGCGTGAATGCTGTGAGAACTCTTGAACATAAAGCTAGTGATGAGGAGGTTTTTACCATTGTGGATGGTAATATTTGCTACTTGTCGGGAGGTTCTCAGCCCAGGTATTATCTCCAGAGGGACGAGAATCAAGGTTGGATAAAGGATAAAGAGCGAGATGGAAATTGGAGAGATCGAGAAAAAAATAGTGATAGGTATAATCACCGAGTTCTAACCCTTACGTGCCTATAAATAAGGCCGATACCTTATATCAACCCACCATCAGCAACCCTGGTCAATTAAGGATGTAAGATATGTTGTCATTGGTTTTGAAGAAGGTGGAGACAATGAATAGTAGGGTAAATAAGCTTAAAAGCGAGGTATCAACACTTCACCAAATGGTGAGCTCACACTCAGCCTCAATCAAGCATCTCAAGGCGCAAATGAACCACTTGTCCACCCAAATGAATCCTCGAATGAAGAGGACACTCCTTAGTGACACCACTACAAATCCAAAAAATAATGGCCATGTCATGGCTATTGTCAC
This sequence comes from Jaltomata sinuosa, assembly GCA_003996215.1. Taxonomy (NCBI): domain Eukaryota; kingdom Viridiplantae; phylum Streptophyta; class Magnoliopsida; order Solanales; family Solanaceae; genus Jaltomata; species Jaltomata sinuosa. Next base: position 51,578 of record QJPP01005211.1, read on the forward strand.
TGGGAGTGGAGGAGTGAGTGATGAAGAGTGAAGAGTGAAGAGTGAGGTAACATCATCGAGCCGCGACATTAAATCAAGCACTTTTTGGGAGGCAATCCAAGTGTTTTTACTTTATATTTGTTACCTTTTGTTGTTTTTATTGTTTTTTGTAGGAATGCATGATGATGAAAAATAAACAAGTTAAAAAAACAAGAAAATAAGAGAAGCGGAGGTTTGTGCGGTTCACACATGCAGTTGTGCGTGTTGCATAAGCCAATGCCCACCAAACAAGAAAAGTAGAAGAAAAAGTGAAAGTTGGAGGCGATGTGCACTGGGCTATGCATTTCACATAGGCCCAAGTATGCATCACACCTCTATTGTACCATGAGTTAGAAGCTTAGGCAATGTATGGGCATAAATTTGGCTGGTGCGAAGAAATGTGTGAGCCGCAAAAAGGCTTGTGTGAATTGCATGTTGCACATACCAAGGTAAGTTTTAATTTTTTTTGACCTACCCATTGACCGACCCAACCTGGAGACTGACCTAGTGACTTTTCTTCTTCTTTTTTCTCTTTTAAACCGCCACCTTCCTTCTTTTTTTCCATATTCTCTCTAAAAATCCTCCAAAACCCTCAATCTTCTCCCAAACTCTTCTCTTTCTCTCACCCATGTCTCCACTGTCATTCATTACCAAGGCGCTACCGTCTCTCTCTGCGGTCAAAAAGTGGGTCTCCATTATTAGCCTTTAAAAGCTTTAGTTTTTATTCTCCTACTTCCAATCTTCACTTGTAATAAGTTCCCCGACATTAAATACGTGTTTTGATATTGATTGGGAACTCATATTATGAAGAATGCTCATTAAATCTGCCATGTTGATTTTGGGTGAGATCCAAAAATTTTGGGTCCCCAATTTTGGGTTATATTATTGATTTTGCTTAGTATTAACTTGGTAGAACTTGTAGTTATGATGATGGATGTTGATTGTGCTGATATTTAGTCTTAAAAATATATGTTTTAGGTGAAGTTTGAGTAACCCACTTGTGTTGGTGCATGATTTGACCCTATGATCGATTGGGTGACGTCATTCTTAAGGTAAAATCATCATCTTCATGAGGTTTTAGTTAGAACTTGATGTTTGGGCATGATATTGTTACTACCATTATGTCCATGTGCTATTTTTGTTGAATATGCTTGTTGGGTTTATGTTCTTTGTGGGGGATATAAAATTGTTGTTGTTGAATGTTCCTCTTTATTTGTTAATTGAAGGTTTGACTTTCCTAGTGATAGAAGGGGTAACATCCTTGTTAAGGGAAATCGTTTAGTTCTTCTTTTGTTTTGAATGTGTTAATCGATTCCGGGGAAGTCTTAGTACTTGGATGATTTTGTTTGGTCATATTATGCTTAGCCGTATTGTTAGATTCGTTGGTTTTTTGCTCAATGCCAAGTGCTTATCGCAGATTTTTCTCTACAAATCACATGGTAAAACATAAGAACTGAAAACGTTCCAATTATTTCCTTGTGCATTTTGCATGGGACATGTAGATCTTGATGTGCGAAATGCACAAGGCACCACACCTCATTTAAAAAGGTGCCAGTTCACTGGATTGAGGGGGGAAGTGTTGTGCGATGTGCACTTTGGCTGGTGCGGTTTCCATCAGTTTGCACTGCACAATAGAAATCAACTTGGGTTTCTGATAGCTTGTGTGATATCACGTGTGAAGCGCACAACCCTTGGTGCATTTTGCACGGCGTCCGCACAAGCTATCAATTACCCAATTTGTTTTTCTTCTTCTTTGCATTCCATTCATTGTGATTAATTAACTTCTTTTAGATTTTCTTTTTTAGAAATTCCTAAAATAAAATATTTTGCTTTAACTTTTAATGCTCACAATCTCTATATGCAGACTATGACTTCTGGCAGGGGCAACGCCGGGTGAACTTAACGAAGGCAACCAACTCCTCCCTCTTCCACTTCCACCTTTAAGGGCAATAACAAAGCCCCAACACCTCCTTGTGCACTAGTTTCGTAGGAGGAGAGGATTCATTTTAGGGTTGAAGGCATGAAGGCCGTGTATGATCGCGACAAGAGTAGGCCATACAACACACAGCAGAGTTTCAACTTGTCTTTAGTGGGGGATAATAAGTGGCAACCATTACAAGAGGTGACCAGAAACTACTATAAGGAGATAGTTCGAGAGTTCTTTGCCTCTTACCAAGCAGTGCAAGATGATAAGGGATATAAGGGTAATTCGGAGACCTTCCCTAATTTGGAGTCAGTCATGGTTCGGGGAAAGAAAGTACACGTGACTATGGCTACTATAAATGCCATCTATTGGAGTACCCTAATTGAGCCCCTACACTAATGGCTAAGTTGACTGCTGCTCAGAAACCCCTTGCGCAAGCTGCTCCCATTATTTCTCCTGACACATCCATATAGGTCAGTATGGGGGGAGATATTTTAAGAACGACTCTTTACTTCGAGATATTTCTTTCCTAGGAATGCTACTGACTCAAGCCAAATCTCACACTTAGAGAACTTGGCATAAAGTCGATGATCTCTCAATGTCTGGAGTACAATCCTCAAGTATTTGTCAAGCTTATCTCTATTATGTGAGTATATCAGTATGTCATCAATAAAGACTATCACGAATAAATCCAAATATGGCTTGAGCACCAAGTGCATCAAGTAAATGAAATATATAGGGGCATTTGTCAACCCATAATACATCACTAGGAACTCATAGTGGCCATAACGTATTGTGAATGTTGTCTTAGGGATGTCCTCTGCCCTAATCCTCAACTGGTGGTAGCCTAACCTCAAATCTATATTTGAAAACATGGTTGAACCCTGGAGTAGATCAAACAAGTCATCTATACGTGGCATAAGATACCCATTCTTCACAGTCACCTTATCCATCTATCGATAATCAATACATATCCGCATCGAACCATCCTTCTTCATCACAAACAGAACTAGAGCACCCCAAGGCGACACTCTCGGCCTAATAAAACCCTTAGCTAACAAGTCCTGGAGCTGATCCTTAAGCTCCCTCAACTTAGTTAGAGCCATACAATATGGAGTAATAGAAATGAGCCTGGTACCCCACTCTAACTCAATAGCAATGTCAATATCACGCTCAGGTGGAAGGCCTGACAGGTCGGTTAGGAACACATTTAGGAAATCTCTAACTACAGGAACCGACTTAAGAGAAGAAGTGTCGGTGCTAGCATTTCATACATATGCTAGATAAGACAAAAACCCATGCAAAATTAACTTTCTAGCTCAGAGGAAAGAAATTATCCTAGACGATGCGCGACAAATATAACTCTGCCACACAACTGGTGATATTTGTGCACGGCTATGGTTATGGTCTTGGCATAATAATCAAAAACTGCTCGATGAGGGGATATCTAGTCCATGCCAAGAATCACATCAAAATCTAGCATGTCTAGAATTATTAAGTCAGCCCAAGTCTCTAGATCACCAACAACTATCAAGCAGGATCTAAAAATATGATCCCCTACTAAATAATCACCTACTAGGGTAACAACAGATACATGAACAAATATTTTCTCACTATCAAACCCAAAACAAGGAACAAAGTAGGCAGAAACATATGAGCATGTAGAACTAGGATCAAACAAAGCTAAAACTGACTGCCGGCATATAAAAATTGTATCTGTGATCACCAAATCCAAGGACTCTACCTCCAGTCTACCTAGAGCCGCATAAAACTACCACCAACCTCCACCAGATCGACCACCATCCCTACCACCTATCCTGCCATGCTGGGCATCACCTCTACCTTGAACACCACCTCCTCTAGCTGGTGGTTGCACTGCTCTGAGAGACTGAGCCGGCTAAGGAATTGGCTGAACTGGACCCCACTAGGGGCACTCTCTAGCATAGTGACCCATAATGCAACACTCATAGCACATCCCTATCGGCCTACCCTGTAGATATGAACTCGCTGAACTCAGATGGCCATCACGGCCTGATGCTGCACCTCTCAAAGAATGACCACTGTGACCATACTGACCACTATGACCCTAATCAAACTGAGGCCCATCTAAATCCTGAAGTGATGCCTAAATTAGCCAGCTAGATTGACCCGATGTTGTTGTGGCTTATAACCTCAGCCCCACTATTTTGAACCTCTGTCAGTGAAATGGGAACCACTAAAACTACCCTGATGGCGTGGCCTCTTATCTCTGGCCCCAGAATTATGATAATGCAAGTCATCCATAGTACGGACATGGTCTGCAATAGCCTGGAATGGTCACCCACTAGCAAATTATATCTCTGTAGTCTATCAAAGCTCGGTCCTCAACCCCCAAAAAATTGATGAACTCTATCTGGCTCTGTAGGAATGATCATAGCCCTAAATTGAGCCAACTGGTGAAAATGGGTCTCATACTCCAATACCAACATAGATCCCTGCATCAACCTGGTAAACTGCTCTCTATTACGCTCACGGTCACTCTAAGGTAATAACTTGGCCATAAAGGCCTCATAGAACTCACTCCAAGTTGACTAAGGAGAATGAGATGGTCTGTAAGTTCCTTGGGCCCTCCACCAAAGCTTAGTTGGTACCTCTAGATGATAAGTAGTATAACAAACCCCGTGAGTATCCAATAAACCCAGATGGTAAAGCATCTCCTCACAAGTAGAAATGAAATCACAGATATCCTGACCAGGTGCACCAGAGAACCTCGGCAGAGACAATCTCAAAAACCTTCCTAAAGCCTTCTTCTCCGACTCTGTCATAACTGGGCGAGGAGAAAGAAGATGAGAAATTGTAGGTACTGGAAGAACCTCGACACATAGAGCCAGAGTAGCAGGTTGTGCTCCTGAACTCTGAACACCTAGAGCTACCCCTGAGTAAATGTCTATGCTACATCTGAAGGATGACCCTTAATCATACCTAGTAGTTGTAGAAGCAAACCTCAAATATCTGACGAAGGAGCTGGGGCTGGTACTGATGCTACAATTAGCCATGGTGACACCTGGGATACCCCTGGTCCACGGGCTGCTGCTTTTGTACTAAATAAGGCTCAAACTCAGCCTCCGGAGCTCTAATTAATGCTATTGCTCAAGCATATACCCGACCCCTACCCCTATGACCACCCAACCCCTAGTTTGAGTCAGGTGTGCTGGTGTTAAAGGCTCACCCTTGCTCGCTATCGACGATCTCGTATGAGCCATTTGCAAAAGAGTGAACTAGAACAAATGAGATTTCAGGAAACCAACTAAGAAAATACACATGATATAGAAGCAAGAAAAGATCCATTTTTCTTAAAGTGCTACTGTAGCCTCCCGAAGATAGAGTATGGACGTCTCGGCCCTGATCCGCATGACTCTACTAGACATTGGCTCATATACCAATGACACTGGTGAACCTAGACTCTCATACCAAGCTATCACGACCCAATTTCTCAGATCATAATGGCACCTACAACCCTCCTTGTAGGCAAACTAATATATGTAGTCCAGAACAGTTAGTAATGGGCTACTAGCTAAATAAGCACACAAAAGAAGCAATATAAGCAGAAGCAAGATAAGAAATAGAGAAATAGAACAATTGGAATATATATACATATAGAAAACTAAACCATCCCACGACCTGGTATCACAGTATAAGAACTGCTACTAAATATGCAGAGTACAAGAGGGTACAAAATAGAATATACAACTTCTCTGAATAACAAAAAGAGTGCATGGCACAAAACAAGAGATAAAAGTCAAATGTTAGTCGCCAGGAGATTACCCTAAGTCTCGGATGTCAGAAGCACTACACGAGTCAGCGCATGATCAATGGCGATAGCTCACACTAGGATCTGCACCAAAAGATGCAGAAGTCTAGTATGGGCACCGATTACGAAGCAATGGGTACCCAGTAGGCATCATAGGCCGACTGAGAGCATATAAGATATAAAAGCAATATAAAGCAGATAAGATGAAAGTAGTCACAGAAGCAAATAATGAAAGCACACCGAAGCTAGCAATCAAATGGAAGACAAGAAGAAAACAAGATTACTTCGATAGCCACAAAAGATATATCACAGAACACAAGTGAAAGAATAGAGAACGCACCTTGATCCTTACAACAAAATTATAAACAAAGAGTTTAAGAAACATGGTGGTATACCGGTAACCTCAAATAAAAGAGAAGGAAGGAAAACAACTAAATATGATCAAGCTTGAAATACAACTCACAAAGTAGGGATAATCGAACAATAACCCACACGTAGCTATAATATGAACAGGTACTACGATAAGAGCGCATAAACTAATTCTACCTATAGTCCCAACGAGTGCCCATACCCCCGAGGAGTGCATACAAGTGAAAATAAACCCTCTACTATCCAATACTACCAGAGCGCACATACAATAAATAGCAAGCAAGGGTGGCACCCAACACACAATGAATGATATGATGTGATATGCTCAGAAGTGTCAGTGGTACCATATGCACCTCCTCTTGTTCCCATAGGCCCATCAGGTAGGAACCATGAAAGGTTTCCCCCATATACCTCTTCTATCTCGTATACCCCTCATTTGGATCTCTTGGACCGTAGCCACTAGTCTGAATTGGCAAGGTCCATGGAGGTCTCCGCGACCACATACAACTCTCAATATCTCCAATAAAGTTCCCGAACTCGAACCAAGTCTAAAATCAGTGGAAAAAGTCAATTCTAGCGCTCTGGCCCAGTTGGGCATAGTATAGTATCAAAAGCAGTAGTAAATCATATCTAGCACTCCGGCCCAGCAGAGGTTAGTTTCAGTTCGAAATCAGAAGTAAATCATATCTATCACTTCGACCAAGCCGATTTTAGTATCAGTTCAAAAATCTCTTTTACTCTAAAAAGATCCATAAACTAGTTTAACTCCATTTATAGCAATTTATTATGGAAAATGGGCCCTCGGGGTAATTAGGCCCGCAACTATAGTAGTAGTAAAAATAAATGCAGAAAACCCTTTTTCATGATAATAATGGTACGATCATAAACAATCAATAGCCCAATGGCTCACAATCAACATATTGGCCCTACAAAGGCTCTATCTGCTCTACATCATAGATAACCAGTTCAATAATCGCAATTTGATGTTTGGGACTCATGGACATTCCCAAATATCCCACCATCTATGGTCCAAAGGCATAAATGAAGGCCACACAAGGCAACAAGGGTTATTACTACACAATGGGATCAAATACTAAAGCAAACATACAAAATGTAATAGACAGAAAGAAAGCAGACAAGGTTTGGGGTGCTAACCTAGTAAACCCAACCCAAAGATGCTAAATTATACAATTATAGCCTATATATGAAAAGTCTAAGGTAGGGAAGCTGTAACATACCTGGCGTCTGACGAATATCTGCTGGGAAGCCAAAACCTGAGCCTGAACTGCTCTGAGAAGATTCGAACAGCTAACAGACTATTAAGATCATAATCTATGCATTAAAACAAAGCTAATGATACTCATATTGCTAAAAGTTTAGCCGGGTTAAAATCCGAGTCAAAAGCAGGCGCGTGAGACCCACAACCCAAAACCATTAATGGAAAATATTACAATGACCATGATATTTCCAGGAGCGCATGATCAGAAATTTAGCAAAAATTAATCATTGGAAGGTCTCAAAATAGCCCCAAAATTCAAGAATCACAGAGGGAATTTAAATAGAGAATTTACGAAATTTAAAGAGAAAACTTACCAATTAGAAGACGGGAAATGGTCACGGATTAGAAATTAATTACCACGAAGCTTTGGTATGGATCATAATAGAATTTGGAGCTGAAAAACTATGGAGGAAAAATGAGTTTTGGAGTTATTTTGAAATGAAAAGAAGAAGAGGCCAGCTTATAAGCTGCGAGCCGCATGGGCGTAGCCGCGACTTAGGTGCCGCAGGCGCGCCATCACTACAGCGGGCGATGAGTCACAGGCGTGCCCCTTCCAAGGCTTCCAGGCACCATAGATATGGAACCTAGGTGGAGGCGCAACAGTGAAGGTATGGCCAAGGCACCCACCACTGCGCCATGCCAGAAGCAACAACAGCCAACTACAACACAACCCAAAAAGACCTCGGATGGACCCCGAGAAGCATCTGGGGTCTAACAAACACAAATGAACTATGCTACTCAACTAAAAATGGCATTCTAGACTAAACAGAAATGACAAAAATCCCAATGGAGGTCGATTTAAAGAAATGTGGTCCCTACGCTCAAAACCAACCTTAGGCCAACTTTAACCATAATGGAACCTAAAGGCCAAACACGAGTCCAGAAGTCTTGGGACCCAAACCAAAGGTCCTTCCAACCCAAAGTCAACATTGCAGAGGTAACAACACTGACAAAATTTCAATCCGAGGCCATCTTCTCCAAATGTGGACCAAAGTCAAACTTCTAAGTTCAATTGGCCAGAAAACACATAAAGCAAGGTAAATCTAAACCAAAATCTCCTAGACCCCGGCCAAGGGTCCAACTAGACCAAAATCCATGCTCCGGAGCTAATAAAACTATTAGAATTTGATTTCGAGCAGGTTTACCAAGAATGTTGACAGAAGTCAATGATATCCTAAGTTAATGTTCTAAAACAGGTAAATGGTCATAACGACCTAACGAATATCCCGGGAACCAAACCACCAGTCCCAGAAAGTCATAAATAACTTGGGGTCACTGCAGGCAAGCTCTAACAGTACAAAAAAGGTGAAAATGTGAGAATAAACAAAATGGTTATTACATTAGTGTACGCGGTTATTGATAATATAATTTACCCAACTATGAGTAGGGGTCAAGTCTCACAGGGATTAGGTATATATTTAATCAAACTATGTATTCTAATTCACTAATAGCATGCACATTGTATAATAATATTAAAATAGTGTAAAAGTTACAGTGTTTGTTGTAACAAGTAATTTTTATCAAGAGTCAATATGTATCAATTATAACACAATTATTTTCAATCAAGGATTAGAAATCTAAGGGTGTGCTTTGCTTGGGGTAATATTTACAATTGTGATTGAATAAATGCCTTAGATTTTATTATGATATGGATAGATTTGGTTTAGGCTATGCTAAAGGTATCTCAACCCAAGAGCATGTTTACTTTCGGTTCTCTCGAACCCCAAAGACAATCACAATTAACCAATAAAAATTAGCTTGCGTAGGCTAAACTATCTCTAGCTTTAGCCCTTAGATGGAAATTCCCAAATCCTCACCATTGAATACTTTCCCAACTCTAATACCTTTTCTTAAGAAAGATTAGAGTTAGATAACTTAACCAATATTTGCAACTAATAATTTTATAATTAAAACTAGAAGCATTCAATGGATCCATACAATATAATCAAATCTAAGAGAAATTAATCAATAGCCAATCATAATTATACACCCATCATTGCATACACCCCTAGAAGAGAATTTAGCTACTTATATAAATAGAAAGAGAAATTATACCAAATTGGTGTTCCTCAGTTCCAGCCATAAGAAGAAACTAAATTCAAATCCATGCTTAATTGATCAGCAATGGAGCTTTTCCAATTGGGGAAGAGGAACTCACAAGTTTATTTTTCTTCCTTTCTAAGAGTACTACACAATAGGAATGTAATCTAAAATTTTGCTGAATGAAAAACTATATGTACAGTTCTCAAAAAGTATCCTTGAAAACATCTAATCTTGCCTAGAAAGATATGGACAAAAATACCCCCGTGGGATACTTGCGGCTCACTTGAGGGTGCAAGACTCCACTTGCAGCCTATAAGTATCAAGGAATGGTTACCAGTCTTTTGTTTCTTCTTACAGTTTATTTGTAGGCTGCAAGTGGAGATTTACACCCGCAACTACCAAGGGCAGCTCTTCTTCACTTCTTTTAACTTTGCACCTCATTTGTGGCTTACTTCCACCTGCAAGTGGCCTTTTACACTCCATAGATGCTAGCTTTTGACTTGGCTAACATTTTTAGCTCATGGCTTGGGGTTTTCCCTTTCTTTCTTGACTTTTGGGTCCAAATTCTTGTTCTTCATCAAATATTAGAAATTCCTACACATGAGAGGTTAAGGGCATAAAATCCATCTAATAAGTACAAGATTGAGACAATAATGCATGCTTAAGAGCTAAATAAGTTGGTAGATTACCAACTTATCACTATGACTCTTATATCAATTTGGAAATATTTGGAATGTGTTCAAGGACCTACATGAAATTTCTAGTCACATGAAATGGTCAAGGCAATGCATTAGTGGTCCACACTATAGGGTGTACGCCACACCTATCACCAAACTTTTGCACATATAAAATATGCCTTCTAGTGTAATAGGGTCGGTGCAACACGGTTCAAATTGAATAATAGGGTCCGTGCAGCATAAACCAAACTGGCTATGAACTATGCAGTGCACATTTCCTATTCCAGATTGGAAATTTTCCCCACTTCATCCTATTTAGGGTGTTTTTGTACTACCATTATATATATATATATTCACCCCCATTACTTTAAATCCCTTATAAGCACGACTAACACTCATAAAATCATCGTACAAACTCCTCTCCTCTCTCAAGAACTCCAAGGGTTTCAAGAACAACTCACCAAGCTCTTGGGAAGGTATTCTCTCAACGTTCTTCAATTTCTTATGTCTCTCCAAGTATGTAAGGCCAACCTTTAGTGTTTGAACCCTATTCTTCCACACAAACATATTTAAAATTTAGTTTGGCTACTGAATCAAAGCTAGGTTTTGAATATATTCCTAAAATCTAGTTTGCTTTATCTCTTGATGATAATCCTTGTATTCTCCATGAATATTAGTAGAAACCTTAGATTTTATGTCTATCTCTTGATTGTCATATCTCATTCATGTTCATTGAATCTATTTCGAATGATTTGAAAGTTATCTCATATTTTACAAAACTATCTCATGATTTTCTATGAAACTAGTTTATGAATTTTAAAGTCTACTTTACTAAAGCTTACATATTCTTATGCATATTGATATGTTTTTGCAAAGAATGGATTTTTTTATTATATTGAAAGTCCACTAAGTATAATTCATTTATATTTAGGGAACAAGGCTCAAACATAAGTATTTTCATATAGAATAGAGCACGAGACTCAAACAACAGTATTTTCATATAATATTGAGTGAAGGCTCACCAACATGATTATAGTACAATATGAGAATATATAGTTCGGGGAGAATTATTTAACACCAATATGGGTACAAATTTATATAACACATGCCCCAAAATTATGTATGCCAGCATAGGATAGGATCATGCCATTTGTTCGGGCTACTCCTCTTTAAGCCCCCGGTACATGATCAATTTGGATTGATAGTTCAGTTTCATTTTATATCTCAACAAGGTATAAATATCTCTACCAATTGATCCATAGATTGGACATCATGAGCTCACATGGTGTATGTCAGTTATAAGAAGCTTCCCCAGCCAAAAAATCAGTTATTTTTAGATAATATATATTTGGCACATAACTTTCATTGGGTTGGTAGTAATATAATTCTTTCATTATCTAAAATAAAGAACATCTCCCACTAAAATATAAGTACAATAATACAATTCACTGGTATAAAGAGCAATAAAAAAGCCCCAAGAAGCATCAAATATTTCCGATGAGATCCATGGAGCAATTCTTAGATAGAAAGCACCCCTGCCACTGACAGATGTACCATGCCACCTTTATTAAATAGCTATGCCCAAGAATGAATTGTGATATAACACTGAATAAGCCACACCATTTTTATAATGTATTTCATACATTTTACTTACTATTTCAGTTATTTGTTTCTCAATTGCATATTTCAGTCATTCGATTGCTCAATTGCATATTTTAGTTATTCAATTGCTCAATTACATACTTTAGATATTCAATGCGTAGTTTCGGGCATTTAGTTTATTCTATTGATTTACTCTCTCAGTTGCATTAGTGATTCAGATAATCAAGATGCATTATATCTTAGTATTCTAGTTATTTGTTGATCTTGATTTGTATATATGTCCTACTCATGTTTAGTTGTTTAGCTTTAACAAGTATCAGTATTTTCTAAATTAATATATATTACATACATTACATTTCATTTACTTACACAATTTCATGCTGCATCATGTAATGATGCAGATTCGGGTACTCTGATCTCTCAACAAGCATTCCATTAAGAGACCACCTTCTCAATTATGGTGAGTCCTTTTTGCATTCAAGAGACTTAGCTATGTCTAGTTCAACTTAGTAGGTTAGTATCTAAGATTATGGAATAAAATTAGACCAAGGGCCTTGTCCTAATAAACATTATTCTATTTAGTTAGTAGAGGCTTCATTAGACACTTAGACATCTGAGCTACAACATAGTATTCAGATTGTCATATTTGACTTTATAGTCAATTTCATAAAGTTGTTTTGCTTTACTTTCAAAACCCTAGTTCTTACTTATGCAGTTGATAGATTCTTCTTATCTTCAATTATTATTTTAGTATTATGCCAGACAAAGGGTATACTCGAGCCATTTGTGGCTTCGGGGTATCGATCCCACCTAGGGTAAAGGCTCGAGATGTGATAGAGGTGTATAGATTAGTTTTAGCTACTTTAAAGGTTTGGAATAGTCCCATATTCAGAGGAAACTCTACCAAAATTTCAAAAGAGTTCCTATCCTTAACCACATACATTTACTTTTATTCAAGGAAAAATACTCCTAAGGGGGGAAGGATATAGCACCCTGCCCATTTGGAATGTTTATATTAATCCATACTGTCAGGGTGGTACTACTAAGAGTGGTTATTATTCTATGAAGGATATGTTATGAGGTATTTGAATCGCGCTATATTAAGTTTTAAAGTCAAGCAAGTTGTGAAACAAAAGTTGACAAAAGCTATCCCAAATTACTTTCATAGATTCTCTAATATTTGGGCCAGATATCTCTGAAATTTTCTCTCAATATACTTGGAGTTAGGGGGTAATCTGTCACGACCCGATTTCTCGATCATGATGGCACCTACAACCCCTCTGTAGGCAAACCAATCCCCGTAGTCCAGAATGGTTAGTAATGGGCTACATTCTAACAATTTAAGCGGACGAACAATTTAATAAGCGGAAAAAAGGAAACAAGATGAAGAAAATAGATAACCAGAATATATATACATAAGCAGAAGCTAAACCAAACACCAAACCCTGGTATCATAGCGTATAAGAGTTGGATCTACATAAGGAGTACAAAGGGTCCAAAATAACATAAACATCATGTCTCCTAAGCTATGAGAGTACAAATATACAAAATACAAACTAAAGTCAAGCTCCGGTCCCCAAGAGCTCACCCTCATTCCGGGACGGTCCAAAATATCAAAGCACGAGTCTCCCATGAGCTAGCGGCGATGGCTCACACTAGGATCTACACTAGAAGAGGGGGAGTATAGTATGAGCACCAAATGCGAAGCATAAGGCACCCAATAGGTATCATAGGCCGACTTAGCACATATAATATAAAAGCGTAGTAACAGACAGAATAGAAAAACAAGTAGTCACACAATTCTACGAAAAAGTCAAACAGGAACTAGCCAAGAGGGAAGACAACAGAAACAACATACAAGGCTAGCAAGCAAAATATATACACACAAGCGTAGGTGAAAGTAAGAAATGACTCACCTGGGATCCTTGCAACAATAGTATATACATAATAAGTTTTAGAAGTGGGCGGTATATCGATAACCTCAAGTAGAAGGGAAGGAAGAGGAGAGTAAAGACAGACATGCTCGAAAACGGGAATCAATAACCCAACTAATCATACCAATCTCAAATCCAACAAGTAACAACTTAGTCGTATACAATCTTATAAGTATAACCGTAACAGGGGATAAGACCGTGATAAAGTAACAAGAGTCTACCTACAGTCCCCCAGCCACCCATACAACCGAGGAACACAAACTAGTGAAAAAAAACCCTCTGACCACCCATACAACCGGAGTGTACACTAATCAAACAACAAACAAGAGTGGAGACTCAAACAATGAATGATATGATGCATGAAGATATCAAGGTGAAATAGGTAACTCTGTATGTACCCTCTCCGGTGCCGACCGGGCCCATCAGGTAGGTTCCATGGAAAAACACTGCCCGTATACCTCAACCTTGACGTATACCCTCCCTTAGGCACACGCAACCGCAGGTCCCAAGTCCAGAATGGCAAGGTCCATAGAGGTCCCAGAACCTATACTAAAACTCAGTATGGAAACATGTCATCCGGAGCGAGTCCAGGTTCAAGTTAGAGACCCAGTCTCGAATATGCATGCCCATACCCTGTCTAGGACTAAAATAGTGGGAAAATGTCTCAAAAACCCTCCAAGGGTTCCCGGGCGTAATCGGGTCTAAAACAGTAGAGAGTCATCTCAGGTGCTCGGTCTGATCGAGGCTAAAGTCATCCAAAATTAGTAAGAAAACTCAACTAGCACCCCGGCCCTACTGAGTCTAACGTTAATAGTAAAACTGGTGATAGAAATCGTAATTGAACCTTCTTTTACCCCAAGAATATCCACATGTTAAGTCAAACCATTTCCAATCCATTTTTGTCGAAAATGGGCTCCCAGGGCCATGCAAAGTTTAGAAAATTAGATTCAGTAGGCCCAAAGCCAAACCATAGTAAAGCGTGAATAAGGCCTCTTTATATGCATGGAAATGATATGATTAAACACAAAAATCCACCCAGCAGCTCACATTCAACCTATCGGCGTTGCATAGGCTCCAAACGCTCTACAACACAGATAGCCAACATAATATCATGATAACGATGCCCGAGACTCATAGTCACCCCCCCCCCGAATAACACACCATCTATGGTCCAGAGTCAAAATAAGGCCACACAAGACCATAAGGGTGATAATATCAACTACGGAAAATACTACACACAATGGAGGAAAGAAACGAGGTGAAACATGGAAGGCGGTCAAAGTCTATGGTACCAACCTAATAACTAAACACATGGATGCCAGCTAGTACAATTTTATTCGATATATGCTAAGTATAGGGAGATTAGACAGTAACCTACCTACCTGGCATCCGATGACAAGCTGCCCAAACAACAACTTCCAAGCCTGAATAGCTCCGATAGATCCCGAATAATAATCAAACTATCACAAACATAAATAATACGTTAAAATGAGTCTAATGATACCCATATTTATACAATAATAGTCGGGCCAAAATTTGGATCACCAGCGGGCTAGTGGGTCCCACAACTCGAAACCAAAAATGAAAACTCAAATTATGATCACCAAGGCCATGGGAGTGCATGCTCCGAAAATAAAAGGATTTGGGCAACAAATTCGGGATACATAGCCCCTAAAGTTGAGGAACAAACAATAGAAATTAAAGAAATGAAATTCGGAAATAGGCAAGAATCACCTAAAAAGATTAGAGAATCAATCCAAGGGATACGTAAAGAACGAGTCCACGGAGCATGCAACTCTACACGGGAGCAGATTCTACAACAAAATTTGAGCTTGAGAAGTTGGCAATAATAGTGAGTGTTAATCAATGGAGAAGACAAGATGGGGGAAGAAAGAGACTCACCAATTAGTGACAGAAATGCCCACGGAGCTATGGTGTGACTTCCCCGGGGATCTGAGTGCCAAAATGGATCAATTTTGGTGGTTGGAGAGATGTTTTACAATGGGGAAATATTTTAGAATGAGGAGAAAGAAGGAGGAAGTTATGTTTAAAAGCTGCCAGCGAACACCGCAAATGCTGCGCCACACCACAAATGCGGCCAAGCACCGCACATACGGAACCCGCACCATCGGTCCAACAGTTCAAATGCGGTGCCACCCGACAAATGCGGTAGCCACAAATGCGGCTAATGACCGTAACTGTGGAGCCAAAACTTTTGGCCAGACACCGCAAAAGCGATGTTTTACCGCAAATGTGGTGGCCACGATTGCGGTCAAATAATCACAATTGCGGACCCAACAAATACAACAACTTCAGCCAAAACAAGCTAAGTTTAAAATGCATGATTGAACCCTCGTGAGGCATTCAGGGTACCACAGACACAAATGAACTATGCTACCCAACTAAAATCAGCATTCTGGACTTAACGGAATTGACAAAAACCCTAACGGAGGTCGATAGCACAAAAAGTGGGCCTCACGCCCAAGAACCAACTTTGGCCAAACTTTCCAAAATGTAACACCAAGGCCTAAAACGAGTCCAGAAGAATCAGGACCCAAACCAAAGGTCCCCTAGCCCAAAATTGACATTCCAGAGCTAACAACACTGTTAGAATTTCTATCCGAGACCGTCTTCTCTGAATGTTGACCAAAGTCAAACTTTCAAGCTTAACTTGGCTAAAACACAAAAACCCAGACAAAACAAAACCAAAAGCTCCCAGAACCAGACCAAGGGTCCTTTTAGACCAAAATCCATGCTTCAGAGCTAATATAACTGTCGAAATTTGATTTTGAGCACGTTTACCAAGAATGTTGACCTAAGTCAATGATATTCTAAGTTAAGGCCCTAAAAAAGCCAAACAACCAAAACAACCAAACGAACAACCAGGGCACCAAACCACCTGTCCCAGCAAACCATAAATGACTTTGGGTCACTATAGGAAAGCTCTAACAATATAATAAATGTGAAAATACGAAGATGACTGGAAGGGGCATCACAACATCCACTACTAAAAAGACTTTTGTCCTCGAAAGTCATGAAGAAGGGAGTACATGAAGGCTCGAACAACTGCGGATACTCAGCACGCAACTTACTCTCAATCTCCCAGGTAGCCTCCTCGACCGGATGGTGTCTCCACTGAACTTTCACAACTGGAATCTCCCTAGATCTCAATCTCCTAATATCTCTGGCCAGAATAGCGATCGGCTCCTCAACAAAGGATAAACTCTCATCTAACTAAACCGAATACTAATGCAACACATGAGACTCGTCTAAAACATACCAGCGTAACATCGAGACATGAAAAACTGGGTGAACAACTGAAAACATCAAAGGCAAAGCTAACATGTATGTAACACTACCAACCCTCTGTAGAATTTCAAACGGCCCAATAAACCTGGGACTATGCTTGCCCCAGTGACCAAATCTCATCATGCCTTTCACAGGCGATACTCGAAGGAAAACAAAGTCACCAACAGTGAACTCCAAGGCACAAAGTCTACAATCAGCATAGCTCTTCTGCCTACCCTGGGCTACTCTAAGTCTGTCCTGAATCAAACGGACTCGATCTAAGAAATCTGTAAGCAAATTTGTACTCTGTGGCTGGACTCTAACCCACCAAACCAACCAATCTGCGATTTGAAATGCCTACCATACAAGGACTCTAAAGGTGCCATGCCGACCCTCAAATGAAAGCTATTATTATAAGCAAACTCAGCCAAAGGAACAAGCTAATCCTATAAACCTCCAAAGTTAAGAACACAAGCCCAAAGCATGTCCTCCAGGGCCTGAATAGTCCTCTTGGACTGTCCACATGTCTGAGGGTGGAAAGAAGTACTAAGCTGAAACTCTGTACCCAAATCTCTCTGAATAGCCCTCCTGAACTAAGATGTGAAGTGAGTGCCATGGTCTGAATTGATAGAAGCTGGGACCCCGTGCAATCAAACAATTTCACGAATATAGATCTAAGCTAACCTCTCGGCACCGTAGGAAGTCTGAACTGGAAAGAAGTGGGCTAACTTAGTTAGCAGATCCACAACACCTAAATGGAATCAAAACTCCGAGAAGTACGAGGCAAACCAATAATGAAGTCCACAGTAATACCTTTCCACTTCCACTCAGGAATGGGAAGTCGCTGCATCAAACCACCTGGTCTCATGTGCTTGAACTTCACCTGTTGACAGTTCAAGCACCGAGATAATAACTCTACTACGTCCCACTTCATACCACTCCACTAGTAAAGCTGTCTCAAATATCTATACATCTTCGCCGTGCCAGGATGAATGGAGTATCTAGAACAATGCGCCTCACAAAGTATTAACTGAATCTAATCTCAAACCCTCAGAACACAAATTCAACCACCAAACCTCAGAATACCATCAAGACCAATAGTAGACCGGCTGGCCTCACCCCAAACTACTTGATCACGAAGGTCACACAAACTCTATTCCTCGAACTGTCGGCTCTGAATCTAAAAAATTAGAGTAGATCAAACCTCAACACTGGCGAGAACTCTACTGGGATCCGACAAATCAAGCCTAACTAAGCGGATAGCCAAGGACTGGATGTCCAAGGCCAATGGTTGCTCAGAAATTGAAAGTAATCCTAGGCTGCCCATACTCACCGCCTTCAGACTCAAGGCATCCGCTACCACGTTTGCCTTGCCCGGATGGTATAGAATAGTGAAATCATAGTCCTTCAGTAGCTCAATCCATCTCCTCTGCCTCGAGTTAAGCTCTCGCTGACTCGTAATGTACTGAAGACTATGGCAATCGGTGAATATCTCACAATGAACTCCATATAAGTAGTGCCTCAAGATCTTGAGCCCAAAGACTACCGCCGCCAACTCTAAGTCATGAGTGGGGTAGTTGCGCTCTTGAACCTTCAGCTGCCTTGATGTGTATTCTATCACTCAACTCTTCTGCATCAACACACAACCAAGACCAACCCCAGAAGCATCACAATACACGGCGAAACTCTGACCCTCGATCGGTAAAGTGAAAACTGGAGTTAAAGTCAATAAGGCCTTAAGTCTCTGGAAGCTGTCCTTACTCTGATTCGACCACTAAAATAGGACATCCTTCCTAGTCAGCATAGTCAAGGGTGCTGCTATGGAAGAAAATCCCTGAACAAAACTCCTGTAGTAACCTGCTAACCCAACAAAGTTGCCAACTTTGGAAACAATAGTGTGTCTAGGCTAATCACGAACCGCAGAAATCTTACCCGAGTCCACTCTAATCCCATTGTTAGACACCACGTGCCCTAGGAATGGAACTGACTCAAGACAAAACTCACACTTTGAGAACTTGGCATAAAGCCAATGATCTCTCAAAGTCTGAAGTACAACCCTCAAGTGCTTCTCATGCTCATCCCTACTCCGGGAGTATACTAGAATGTCATCAATGAAGACTATCAGGAACATATCCAAGTACGGGCTAAGCACCCTATGCATCAAATCCATAAAAGTTGCAGGGGGTATTAGTCAACCCAAAATACATCACCAGGAACTCATAGTGGGCATAACGTGTCCTAAATGATGTCTTAGGGATATCCTCCACCGTAATCCTAAACTGATGGTAGCCGGACCTCAAATCAATCTTTGAAAACATGGCTGAACCTTGGAGCTAACCAAACAAGTCATCAATCCTCGGCATCGGATACTATTCTTCACTATCACCTTATTCAACTTCCGATAGTCAATACACATCCACATCAACCCATGCTTCATTTTCATGAAGAGAACTTTAGCACCCCAAGGAGACACACTTGGTCTAATGAACCCCTTAGCTAACAAGTGTTGGAGCTGCTCCTTAAGCTCTCTCAAATCAGTAAGAGCCATACGGTAAGGATGAATAGAAATAGGCCTGGTGCCCGGCTCTAACTCAATGGAAAAATCAATGTCTCTCTCAGGTGGAAGTCCTGGCAGGTCAGTAGGAAACACATCTAGGAAGTCTTTAACCACATAAACAGACTCAGGGGATAAAGGGTCAGCACTAGCATCTCGGACATATGCTAGATAAGATAAACACCCGCGAGAGATCAACTTCCTAGCTCGAAGATAAGAGATGATCCCATATGATGCACGACTGACAGAACCCTGCCACACAACTGGGGATACACCGGGCACAGCTATGGTAACGGTCTTGGTATAACAATCCAAAACTTCATGGTGAGGGGATAATCAGTCCATGCGCAGTATCACATCAAAATCTAACATATCAAGTATTATTCGATCACCCTAAGTCTCCAAATCACCAATAGATATTGTGCAAGATCTCACAATCTAATCCACTACTAAAGAATCTCCTACTGGGGTCGAAACAGAAACAGGAACAGATAATGGCTAACTAGCCAACCCCAAACAAGGCAGAAAGTAGGCAGATACATATGAACAAGTGGATCGAGGATCAAATAAAGTTTTAGCAGACTGATGGCACACAGAAATTGTACCTGTAATCACAGTATCCGAGGCCTCTGCCTCCGGTCTCCTAGAGATTGCATAGAATCGATTATGACCTCCACCTACCCGACCATTATCCCTACCACCTGCTCTACCATGTGGAACACCACCTCTACCCTGTATACCACCTCCTCGAGCCGGTGGATGAAGTGAGCAAATAGATTGAGCAAGCGGAGTGGCCGACTGAACTGTACCCTACTGGGGGAAATCTCTAACAAAATGACCAACCATACCGTAAGTAAAGCAAGCCCCTTACGACCTACTCAGTCGGGATGATCCAGAAGAACACGTATCGCCACCTCGACCAGATGCCCTAAAAACTATACCCCTCAAAGACTGACCATTGTAGCCCTGATGGCTGCTCTGACCTTGCTCAAACTGAGTACTACCGGAGGTCTGAAGTGAAGCCTGAACCGGTCAGTCGGACTGACCCTTGTGGTGTTGTGGCTGATAACCCCGGCCTCACTATCTCGAATCTCTACCACAATGTCTGGAAATATTTTAGCCACTCTGATATCGAGACCTCTTATCTCTGGCCCCAGTGTCATGACGACGCGAATCCTCTACAGTACGGGCATTGTCAGCAATAGCCTGGAAAGACCAACCACTAGCAACCAATATCTCTGCAGGCTCTCTAAACTTTCTCCGTAGCCCCCAAACAAATCTACGGACCCTGTCAGCCTAAGTAGGCATAATCATGGCCCCAAATGGAGCAAGCTAATGAAAATGGGTCTCGTACTCCGAAACAGTCATAGAATCCTGAGAAAGTCTAGTGAACTCCTCCCTCTGACGTGCCCTATCGCTCTGTCACAAGAACTTGGCCATAAAGGCCTCATAAAACTCGGACCAAGTCAAATGAGGTGACAATGATGGTCTGCAAGCAACCTGGGCCCTCCACCATAACTTTATTGGGCCGTCTAACTGATATGTAGTATAACCGACTCCGTGAGTCTCCAATAACCCCAAATGGTTCAATATCTCCTCGTTGGTAGTGATGAAATCATGCGGGTCCTATCCAGATGTACGAGCAAATCTCAGTGGTGCAAATCTAAAAAACCTACCTAATGCCTTCTGCTCCGTCTCTGTCATAACTGGGCAATGAGTAAGAGGCTGTGCAACTGAAGGAACCAAAAAAACCTCGGCATAGGGAGCCACAATGGCAGGCTGTGCTTCTGAATTCTGAACACCTAGGTCTTCCCCCTGAGTAGAAGTAGGTGCTACCTCAGAAGGTCTCTCCCCTATCATATTCAGAAGCTGAACAATTAAACCCCTTACCCAAAGACTGAGTTGGGGCTGAAGATGGCACATAAACTAGTGTTGGATCTGGTGGCACCTGGGCTGTCCCGGGGTCCACATGTTGCTGCTCAGGAATGAACTCGGGCTCATAGTCATACTCAGGCTCTACCTCAGCTCTAGAAGGTGTCGCTGCTTTGGGACGTCCTCGACCTCTACCTCTACCCCTATGACCACCCGGTCCCTAGCTGGAGTCGGAGGTGCAGGGGCAGGAGGCTCTCCTCTACCAGAAGCCGAAGACCTCGTACGAACCATCTGTGGAAGAGTGAACCAGAACAAGTGAGATTTCCAGAAACTTTAAAGGGTACGCATGAGATAGAAATAAGAAAAGCCCAATTTTCCTAAGATGTCACTATAGCCTCCCGAAGATTGAGTATGGACGTCTCCGCCCTGATCCGCAGGACTCTACTAGACATTGGCTACTATACTGATGACACCAGTGAACCTAGGGCTCTGATACCAAGCTATCATGATCCGATTTCTCTATCATGATGAAACCTACAACCCCCAGTAGGCGAACCAATCCCCATATCGTGGAACGGTTAGTAATGGGCTACATTCTAAAAATTTAAGCGAAAGAACAATTTTATAAGCGGGAGCAAGGGAACAAGATGAAGAAAATAGATAACATGAATATATATACATAAGCGGAAGCTAAACTAAACCCCAAAACCTGGTATCATTGCGTATAAGAGCCAGATCTATATATGGACTACAAAGGGTCCAAAATAACATAAACATCATGTCTCCGAAGCTATGAGAGTACAAATATACAAAAGACAAACTTAAGTCAAGCTCCGGTCGCCAAGAGCTCACCCTCAGTCCGCGACGGTTAAAAATCTCCAAGCACAAGTCTCCCATAAGCTAGTGGGGATGGCTCACACTAGGATCTGCACCAGAAGATACAAAGTGTAGTATGAGCACCAAATGTGAAGCATAAGGTACCCGGTAGGTATCATAGGCCGACTGGGCACATATAAGATAAAAGCGTGGTAACAGACATAATAGAAAAACAAGTAGTCACAAAATTCTACGAAAACGTCACACAGAAACTAGCCCAGAGGGAAGACAATATAAACAACATACCAGGCTAGCAAGCAGAATATATACACACATGCGTAGATGAAAGTAAGAAATGACGCACATGGGGTCCTTGCAATAACAGTATATACATAATAAGTTTTAGAAGTGGACGGTATACCGGTAACCTCAAGTACAAGGGAAGGAAGAGGAGAGTAAAGATAGACATGCTCAAAAATAGGAATCAATAACCCAACTAATCATACCAATCTCAAATCCAACAAGTAATAACTTAGTTGTATACAATCTTATAAGTACAACCGTAACAGGGGATAACACCGTGATAAAGTAACAAGAGTCTACCTACAGTTGCCCAGCCGCCCATACAACCAAGGAACATAAACCAGTGAAAACAAACCCTCCGGCCGCCCATACAACTAGAGCGTACACTCAACAAACAACAAACAAGAGTAGAGCCTCAAACAATGAATGATATGATGCATGAAGATCTCAGGGTGAAATGGTAACTCTGTATGTACCCCCTCCGATGCCGATTAGGCCCAGCAGGTAGGTTCTATGGAAGGACACTGGCCGTATACCTATACTCCTCCATATACCCTCCCTTTGGAACACGCAGCCCCAGGCACCAGATCCGGAACGACAATTTCCATGGAGGTCCCGGACTCCATGCGAAAAACTCAATATTGAAACATTTCATCCGGAGCGAGTCCGAGTTCAAGCTAGAGACCCAGTCTCGAATATGCATGCCCAGACCCCGTCTAGTACTAAAGTAGTGGGAAATATGTCTCAAAAAACATCCAAAGGATCCCGGGCGTAACCGTGTCTAAAATAGTAGAAACTCATCTTAGGTGATCGATCCCACTGAGGCTAAAGTCATCCCAAATCAGTAAGAAAACTCAACTAGCACCCCGGCCCTGCCGAGTCTAGCATTAATAGTAAAACTGGTGAGAGAAATCATAATTTAACCTTCTTTTACCGTAAGAAGATCCACATGTTAAGTCAAACCATTTCCAATTCATTTCTTTCAAAAATAGATCCCTAGGGCCATGCAAAGTTTAGAAATTCAGTTCCAGTAGGCCCGAAGCCAAACTATAGTAAAGCATGGATAAATCCTCTTTATATGCATGGAAATATGATTAAACACAAATAGCCACCCAAGAGCTCACAATCAACCTATCGGCCCTGCACAGGCTTTAAATTCTCTACAACACAAATAACTAGCATAATATCATGATAACGATGCTCTGGACTCATGGGCACCCCCTAATAACCCACCATCTATGATCCAGAGTCAAAACAAGGCCAAATAGGACTATAAGGGTGATAATATCAACTACTGAGAATACTACACACAACGGAGGAAATAAACGAGGCGAAGCATGGAAAGCGGTCAAAGTCTATGGTAACAACCTAATAACCCAACTCAAGGATGCCAGCTAGTAAAATTTTATTCGATATATGCTAAGTATAGGGAGTTTAGACCCTAACCTACCTGTCGTTTGACGACAAGCTGCTTAAACAACAACATCTAAGCCTGAATTGCTCCGAGAGATCCCGAATGATAATCAAACTATCACAAACATAAATAATACGTTAAAATGAGTCTAACGATACCCATATTGCTACAATAATAGCCGGGCCAAAAATTGGGTCATCGGCAGGCTCGTGGGCCCTGAAACCCAAAACTAAAAATGAATACTCAAATTATGATCACCAAGGCCAAGGGAGTGCATGCCTGGAAAATCAAAGAATTTTGGCAACAAATTCAGGCTAAACAATCCCTAAAGTTAAGGACCAAACAATAGAAATTAAATAAATAAAATTTGAAAATAGGCAAGAATCACCTACCAAGATGAGAGAATCAAGCCAAGGGATATGTGAAGAACGAGTCCACGGAGCATGCAACTCTACACAAGAGCAGATTCTACAACAAAATTCAAGCTTGAGAAGTTGGCAGTATTGGTGAGTTTTAATCAATGGAGAATACAAGATGGGGGAAGAAGGAGACTCACCAATTAGTGACGAAAATGCCCACGGAGCTATGGTGTGACTTCCCTGGGGATCTGAGTGCTAAAAGGGAACAATTTTAGTGGTTGGAGATATGTTTTACAATGGGGCAATGCTTTAGAATGAGGAGAAAGAAAGAGGAAGTTATGTTTAAAAGCTTCCAGCAGACACCACAAATATGGCACCACACCGCAAATGCAGTAGCCACAAATGCAGCCAAGCAATGCAAATACGGAGCCAACACTTTTGGCTAGCCACCACAAAAGCGGTGTCTTACTGCAAATGCGGTGGCAGCGATTATGGTCAGTTGTCCGCAATTGCGAACCCAACAAATACATAAACTTCAGCCAAAACCAACTAAGTTTAAAACCCATGATAGAACCCTCGGGAGGCATCCGAGGTCCCACGGACACAAACAAACTATGCTACCCAACTAAAATCAGCATTTTGAACTTAATGGAATCGACAAAAACCCCAACGGAGGTCGATAGCACAAAAAGTGGGCCTCACTACCAAGAACCAACTTTGGCCAAACTTTCCAAAATGGAACACCAAGGCCTAAAACGAGTCCAGAAGCCTCGGGACCCGAACCAAAGGTTCTCCTAGCCTAAAGTTGACATTCCAGAGCTAACGCTGTCAGAATTTCCATCCGAGGTTGTCTTCTCCAAATGTTGACCAAAGTCAAACTTTTAAGTTTAAATTGTCTAAAACACAAAAACCCAGAACCTGACCAATGGTCCTTCTAGGCCAAAATCCATGCTCTGGAGCTAACAGAACTGTTGGAATTTTATTTTGAACACATTTATCAAGAATGCTGACTTAAGTCATCGATATTCTAAGTTAAGGCCCTAAAATAGGCAAACAACCAAAACAACCAAATGAATGACCAGGGCACCGAACCATCTGTCCAATCAAGCCATAAATGACTTAGGGTCGCTATAGGAAAACTCTAACAGTACAATGAATGAGAAAATGCGAAGATGACCGAAAGGATCATCACATAATCAACCCACAAAATTAAAAGTCAACACAATTTCAGAATAGTTAGCTACTAAAGCTTTTACAGACTGGTAGTAAAGTGAGTTGGGCCCCTAGGTTAGTAGAGACTTTTAAAGTCTTATATTAGTCACTCTAAATCATTTTTCTTTGTCCAAAGACAAGAAAAACCATAGCCTTAGGCTATAAATCCTCCATGGTTGTTAAAGATCTTAGCTTAGGTTCTTGATGGAAATTTCTCTACCTAGAGAGCCCATCCTTGTGGTATAATTTACACTATTGATTTCATGGTATAAATCCTTGGGTATTGTTCCATAAGGGGTTTTGGCTACAGTGGGAGATTCCAGGTAGTATTTTGAGCTTTACAGCAAGGTAAGACTCTCCTTTTGGTGATTCTAGCTTTGGTAAGACATGAATATTATTTTACCACAAAAATCCATATACTTTGTTAAATTATCATTGTACTCTGTATTCTTGTTTAGTAATTGAGTTTCTTCAATATTATAACATCGAGGATGAGTGGTCAAATGTCTTGATTGGTTGTGATCATTGAGAAAAGGTATGTAGAGGCTTCCTTCTTTCAATTTCGCATGAATTCTTGTTGTGTCGACAAATACCAAAAGAGTTTAAGTGAGATATCCATAGTAGTTGTGGTTTACTCTTGAGTTCAAATCAAACTATTATATTCCTTATTTATAGGGCCCTTCACTACAATCTATTTGTAAGAAAGTTAAGAGATGATACATGTCTTTAACATGTCCACGTCCGTTTGAAGTCGAGCCTACATCTTCTTATTGATTTGTTGAGTTCGAGAGTATGTTATAGTGTTATTATATATAGTGGAGCTTATGTCTCTCTTATTAGCTGTGTTTATAGCTAGATTAAACTTCACTAGGAGTGAGTTTATATCTTATTGATATGTACTAAAATTGAGAAAAAAAGTTTTATTAAACCGAGTTTCTGTTCATATTTGAATCTTTGAAAGTAAGTGAGGGGACCGTAATGAGAACAAAGTTAAATTTCTTATTCACACTTGAGCAGTAGCCCCTGACATTTACTTATAGTAGGGTTTTTATCTTTTATTTTCACTCTAAAGTCAAGTTGATATTTTGCCAATTCTTTGATAAAAATCGAGAAAAAGTATTGTTGCATCGTGTCATGACCCTACTTCTCAGGTTGTGATGGAACCTACTACCTCCCACCAGTAGGTAAGCCAAAACTCTTAGCCCAGAACGGCGAGTAGTAGACTAACACGAGACACATCTTGAAATCGAAACAAGTGGATACATGGTAGAGAAAAATAAGAGTAGAGAACATAATAATGTGGAAATAAGGAGAAAGTCATAAAGGAAACCCCCAAAACCTAGTATCAGTCGGTAAAAAAGCTGCTACAACATAAGGAGTACTAGATAGATACAAATATATAATACAAGATAGTCTCAAGAAATGCAAAAGGGGACTAATACTAGAGTAGAAGGAGACAAGTCAACTCTGGATGCCAGAGGCTCACCCTAGATCTCTGAAACAACAACTCTGCACCAGGACAACGTCAGTAGTAATAACTAATGCTAGGGTCTACATTAGGGTAAACGGTGCAGAAGTGTAGCATGAGTACCAAAATATATGGTACCCAGTAGGCATCATAGGCCAAGTGAGGACGATAAGATAAATGTACAGAAAATGTGAATATACAACAGGGAAATGAAGAGGGAGCTAGTATAAGGGTACATGTCATAACTATAAAATAATAAGGCAGAAGATAATAAGTTAAGCAAAACGTAAAAAATGAAAAGTAAAGCAATGTGAGGTAAAGAAAAGTAGAAAAGTCCATCTATAACCTAATCGATCTCCCACAAGCCCGAAAGGTACACAAAATCAGAGAATAACCTAATCTGACCCCCATAAGCTCGGAGGGCATAACAACAACCAATAGACACAGTTGGACCCCCTATAAGTCCATGGGATACAAATAGCAGACAATAGTGACTACCAATTAACCTAATGGGGTAATGCAGGCGCAATCATGCCATGATATGCCATATGATTTGTGCTAAGTGGCAATAGTACCATATACTCCTCCTTCAGCTGTAGCTTCCAAAGGCAGGACCTATGAGGGACTCGCAAAATCTATATGCTAATTCTGAATTATATCTCAATAACCATGCCCTAATGATAATCAGTAAAACCACTCAGAACACTTTCCCTCAGGCATATAAGTTTAAAATACCAGTAAAACCATCCAAAACACTTTCCCTCGAGCGTGCAAGTTTATTTCAAAACAATACTTCTTAAAAATATAATCGGGTTTCCCGTGCAAAGTCAAATATGAAGATTATTCTTAAAAATCCATTTCTTAAACCAAAAATAGTGTCTTAAACCAAATCTTTCATATGTCATGCGAAAAACAACCATAACACAAGAAAATGGAAGAATAATCACACCTAGTTAATTCGCATTAAAGTACCTAAGTCCACAAGTTAGGGGAATGTCAATCTTCCAACAATAGCACCTAAAAGGACCAAACTCTTAACAACCTCCTACATAAACTTTCTCTAAGGCAACAACTACCCCAAATCTAATAACACGTAATATTTCATGCTAAACTAGCTAAAAGACAAAATAAACCGAAAGGAGTGAACCGAAAAGAGTCACGAAATAAGTAAATTGACATGTGGTCTATCAAATTCTAATGCATACGGCCTTAGGCCCATAAATACATAAATACGAATCACAAGATGAAAACATAATGATTAAGCGAAAACGTTTAAAACGAGCTTCTAACCTATCAGGAGAACTACTAGGAATATCATACTATATACGGATATCTAAGTGTACCACCCCAACACCCTAAGGCCGACTAAAGAATATAAGGCAAGCAAGGATATATAATTAAACATAACTAAGGCACTACATCGGCTATGCTAAGACCTACAGGTACAAGCAAGGATAGTACTAAGGTTCCCAATCCCTGAATCTAAGCTAAAACCCTAAACTGACAACGAGAATCAAAATCCCTAAATAAACACTATCGAAAAAATAAATTCCCACCAACAATTAGCACAAACCATATCATCATCTTATACGATCTAAGTATAGAAGTAAGTAAGTCGTAGCCTACCTGGAAACCAATCACCAGTGCTCGCACCCACTAGACAATAACTTTTCCTTTTCCAGAAGCCTCCAACTGCTGCCACGCTACCATAATGATAATATATTCATTAAAATACGAATAATGGTACCCATATTGCAAAACAATAATTGAGGTCAGGAATCAAGTGAAAACCCATCCGTGGGGCTCGCATGCAAATTTCAAAAATGAAATCGGGGAAAATGTCCCTCTTGGGATAAGGATTACATGCTCAATTTATTGAGCAAAAATAGGCTCAAAATCAAGCTGGAAACAGCCCCAAACCCTAGGAATTAAATGGAATTAAGGTCTAGAACTTATAATTCGAAGACAGGAATCGACCACGGACCCGAAAATATTTCCCCAACTAGAAAATGGTGATCCCACACTGAATTTTGTTCTTACAGCTCTATAGAAATTGAGGGTTTCAGTTTGGAGTGTTTTAAAAATGAAGAAGAAGTTTTAATTATAGCTATCTATGCATAAGCAGAGATTTTCCTCACAAATGTGGAGTTCACTATTCAGCCGTGCCTCCACAAAAGCAGGGAAATATATGCAAATGTGGACGTCGCAAAAGCGACAGAAACTCCACAAAAGTGGAGGTCCTCAAACAGACGCACCTTCACAAAAGCAAAGGATTATCCATAAATGCGATGCTTTATCACAAAAGTGATATCCGCAAATGCGACACAATGGCCGCAAAAGTGGATACACCAGAACCAACCATACTAGAAAATTTGAGCTAAGTTCAAATGCTTTGAAGGACCCTCAGGATTAATCTGGAACCCCGTGGACACAAACAAAACATGCTACCCTACAAAAAATGGCATTCCATACTCAACGGAATTGATGAAATTCCCAATAGAGGTAGATTTAATGAAAATTGGTCCCCGCACTCAAAAACTATATTTTTACCAAAAGGAACCCCATAGTCCCAAAACAGTCTGGAAGCCTTGGGACCTAAACCAATGGTTCTTCTAGCCCAAAGTTGATGTTCTGGAGCTAATAATGCTGACGGAATTCCCATCTGAGACCGTCTTCTCCGAATGTTGACCAAAGTCAACTCTTTCAACTTTAAGAGTTTCAAAATAGGGAAATGGGTTTAAAACACAAATGAACTGCCCAAGAACTAAACCATCAGTCCCGGTAGCCACGGTGGGAAGGCTCAAAACATAAAAAATGAACAAAAATAGAGAAGATGACCTTGAGGGTCATTACAACACCCACTACTAAAAGGACTTTTGCCCTAAAAATTTAATGGAAGGGAAGTACCTGAAGGCTAAAAAAGACCGGGACACTAGGCCCGCATATCATACTCGATATCCTAGGTAGCCTCCTCAATGGGATAATATCTCCACTGCACCTTAACTATCGGAATCTCTTTAGACCTCAACCGCCTAACATCCCAAGCTAAAATAGCTATTGGCTCCTCCTCAAAAGTCAAATGATCATCTAACTAAACCGAATCCCACTGAAGCACCTGCGACTCATCTAGAATATAATGATGGAGCATCGATTCATGGAAATTAGGATGAATGGCAGAAAAGGCTAGAGGCAAGGCTAACTCATAAGCAACATCACCCACTCACTGAAGAATCTCAAATGGCCCAATATACCTGGGCTAAGCTTACCCCTTCTCCCAAACCTCACCATGCCCTTCAAGGGTGACACATGGAGGAATACACGCTCACCAACCCCAAACTCCAAGGCACGATGCCTATGGTCAGCATAATATTTCTGTCTACTCTGAGCTGCCTAAAGTCTATCCTGAATCAACCAAACACTATTAAAAGACTCATGCATTAAATTTGGACTTTGTGGCCTGGCCTCGGAAGCATCAAACCACCCAATAGGAGACCTATATGGCCTACCATACAATTCCTCAAATGGAGCCATAATGTCACGACCCAATTTCTCGATCATGATGGCACCTACAACCCCCGGTAGGTGAACCAATCCCCGTAGCCCAAAACAGTTAGTAATGGGCTACTATATAACAAATAAGAGAACAAGATGAAGAGAGCAGATAAAAGGACTATAAATATATACATATGCGGAAACTAAACCAAACCCAAGACCTGGTATCATAGTATAGAGCCCAAACTACATACATGGAGTGGAAATAATCCGAAACAATATATACAGATGTCTCTGAATGTTAATAGAGTACATAAAGCAAAAGATAAACTAAAGCTAAGCTCCGATCGCCAACAGCTCACCCTCAGTCTGAAGTAGTCCCCCAACAGATCTCCAAGCACGAATCACAGTGATCTAACGGCGATGGCCCACGCTAGGATCTGCACCCAAAGATGCAAGGGGTAGGGGTGAGCACCAAATTCGAAGCATAAGGTACCCAGTAGGTATCATAGGCCGACTGGGCACATATAAGATAAAAGCATAGTAATAGACAGAATAGAAGCAAGCAGTCAAAGAAATCAACGAAAGGTACACAGGAACTAGCTAGAGGGAAATCAACAGAACCACATGTGAGGCTAGCAAGCCGAATATACACACCATAGGCACAGGTAAAAGTGAGAAACAACGCACCTGGGGTCCTTGCAATAACAGTGTATATAAAACAAGTTCACGAAATGGACGGTATACCGGTAACCTCAAGTGTAAGGAGAAGAGGGAAAGAGTAACGATAGGCATGCTCAGAGACATGAATCAAACTCAACTAATCATACCAAACTCATACTTATCCATAATAGAGAACAATTCTGTAAGTAAAAAGCAAAAGTCTACCTACAGTCCCCCGACCGCCCATACAACCGAGGAACACAAACAAGTGAAAACAAACCCTCCGGCATCCCATATTATCGGAGCGTACAATCAACAAACAACAAACAAGGGTGGAGCCTCAAACAATGAATGATATGATGCATGAAGATCTCAAGTGAAATGGTATCTCTGTATGTACCTCCTCCGGCGCCGATCCGGCCCAGCAGGTAGGTTCCATGGAAGGACACTGCCCGTATACCTCTACTCCACCGTATACCCCTCCTCCGGCACACGCAGCCCGTAGCCCCTGGCCCGGATGGCAAGGTACATGGAGGTACCAGACCCCATACTAAAACTCAGTATCAGAACATGTCGTCCGGAAGCAAGTCCGGTATCAGGATGGAGACCCAGTCTCGAATATGCAATGCCCAGACCCTGTCCAGGATTAAAGCAGTAGGAAAATGTCTCAAAAACCCCTCCAAGGGTGCCCGGGAATAATCGGATCTAAACAGTAAAAAGCCATCTCAGGTGCTCTGTCCGACCGAGGCTAAAAATCATCTCAAGTAACAAGAAAACTCAACTAGCACCCCGGCCCTGCCGAGTCTAGCGATAATCGTAAAACTGATGATTTTAAATGTAATTTTACTTTCTTGCCCAAAAATATTCACAAGTTAAATCAAACCATTTCCAAATTATTTCCATCGAAAACGGCCCCCCCGGGCCATGCAAGGTTTAGAAAATGGTGCCAGTAGGCCCGAAGCCCAAACCGTAGTAAAACATGTATAAACCTCTTTATATGCATGAAAATGGTATGATCAAACATAATAGTTGCCCAGCAGCTCAAAATCAACCTATCGACCGTGCACAGGCCCACAGATACTCAGCAAGCATAACCAGCCTAGAAGGATAATTCTATGCCCGGGACTCGCGGACATTCCCAAAATCCCACCTTCTATGTTCCAGAGTCAACAAGGCCTCACAGGACCGCTAGGGTAAATAAAATATATCGGCAAACACTACAAGCAACGGAGGAACAAAAGTAGGCTGACATGAATAAAGTGGTCGAGGTCTGTGGTACCAACCTAATAAACCAACCCAAGGAAGCCCATTAATACAATTTTATTCTATATATGCGGAGTCTAGGGAAAATAAACCGTAACCTACCTGTGTCCGATGACAAGCTTGAACCTCTCCAAAAAATCCCCAACACGAAATCAAACTCGAATTCGGGCTTGAATAACTTGACGTAGATAATTAACTTCCCTTTTTATTCAACGTGCAGGTATGCACCTCTATGCCTAACATCTATATATCGTAGAGATATGAGGAGCTAAAGAAATTAAATGCTTGCTGAAGTTACATGTTAAAGTCATTTCTATATTTTAACAACAAAGGTTAGTTAATGCCAAAGTGCCAAATGATGCCACCACTCCTAGTAGTATTTGCTGGCCACTCCCTCCACCTACACGTGGAGTGGAGGTGGCAATCACAAGGCAACAAAAATATTCTTATCCCGTTATTTATATATTTGGGTATTGCATAAATTCGTGGTAGAATAAATATAATATTTTAAATATACCATAATTCATAGAAAATTATTTCAAACAAAACCTACTATATTATAATAATAATTTTCAACATAATTAAATTTACTATCTCCGTTAAAATATTACAATGTATAAAAACTTTATAAAATAAATACATATACAATTATATCGTAACAAAATATTTTTCATAAACCTTTAAAATATTTTGAAAAGGCAATAATAATATAATTTTTGCCAAATTCAACTTTTAAATAAAATATTTTCAAATACACGCACGATGCTAATAAAATTCTCTCGGGATCCTCCCTCATGTTTTATCACTGTTTCGGAACTGAAATGGCGTTTTAAAACGTGAAGTTGAGGCTTAAATCGAGTTTAACCCGACCCAGTTCGCGACCCGGTTCGTAACCCGTTTTCTGCCAGACAGGCCGCGGTAAATCAGTCATAACTTTTACTCCGAGATCTGTTGGACATGAGGTTTTGTGCGTTGGAAACTAGACTCGTAGACCTTCGATTTGGTATTTCGTGGGACTTCTAACTCTTTATATATTGAGAGAAAAGCCCTGAAACATTTGACCCAAAGTTCAGAAAATTCATTAAAGAACTTACGATAACTTTTGCCGACTTGCTTGGCTTCAAAACTTATAATGCGACCAAACAAATGGGCCCAACACCGAAATACAGGTCCTGACGAGCCTTAAGTGACTTGGGGCCGCTACAAACACGCTCCAACGGCACAAGGAAACCGTATTCATGGAAATAACCGGAAGGGTCATTACATCATCCACTACTAAAAAGGACTTTCGTCCTCGAAAGTCAAGGTCAAGGGGGTACCTGGAGGCTAAAACAGCTGCGGATACTGGGCCCGCATATCTCTCTCGGTCTCCCAGGTAGCCTCCTTGACTGGACGGTGCCTCCACTGAACCTTAACAACCGGGATCTCTCGAGACCTCAATCTCCTGACATCTCTGGCCAAAATAGCTGCCGGCTCCTCAACAAAGGCTAAACCCTCATCCAACTGAACTGAATCCCACTGCAACACATGAGACTCATCTGAGACATACCGACGTAACATCGAAACATAGAATACAGGATGTATAGCTAAAAACATCGGAGGCAAGGCTAGCTGATAGGCAACACTACCAACCCTCTGAAGAATCTCAAACGGCCCAATGTACCTGGGGCTAAGCTTGCCCCACCTACCAAATCTCATCACGCCCTTCATGGGCGATACATGGAGAAACACCAAGTCACCGACACTAAACTCCAAGGCACGAAGCCTACAATCAGCATAACTTTTCTGATTGCTCTGAGCTGGCCAAAGTCTTTCCTGAATCACTCGGACTCGGTCTAAGGAATCTCGAAGAAAATCTGTGCTCTGTGGCCCAGCACTAAAACCATCAAACCAATCTACCGGTGATCTGCAATGCCTGCCATACAAAGCCTCAAAAGGTGCCATGCGGATACTCGAATGGAAGCTGTTATTATAAGCAAACTCTGCCAAGGGAACAAACTGATCCAAAGAACCTCCAAAGTCAAGAACACAAGCTCGAAGCATGTCCTCCAAAATCTGAATGGTCCTCTCGGACTGGCCATCTGTTTGAGGGTGGAAAGCGGTACTAAGATGAACCTCTGTACCCAAATCTCGCTGAATAGCCCTCCAGAACTGAGATGTGAACTGAGTGCCGCGGTCAGATATAATAGAAGATGGGACCCCGTGCAACCGAACAATCTCACGAAGGTAGATCTGAGCTAACCTCTCTGCGCCATAAGAAGTCTGAACCGGCAAGAAATGTGCTGATTTAGTCAGCCTATCAACAATCACCCATATGGAATCAAACCCATGAGAAGTACGAGGAAAACCAACAACGAAGTCCATAGTAATCCCTTCCCACTTCCACTCAGGAATGGGAAGTCGTTGCATCAAACCACCAGGTCTCATGTGCTCGAACTTAACCTGCTGGCAGTTCAAGCACCGAGATACGAAATCTGCTATATCCCGCTTCATACCACTCCACCAGTAAAGCTGTCTCAAGTCTCTATACATCTTTGT
The DNA here is from genome assembly GCA_003996215.1 of Jaltomata sinuosa. Classification (NCBI taxonomy): domain Eukaryota; kingdom Viridiplantae; phylum Streptophyta; class Magnoliopsida; order Solanales; family Solanaceae; genus Jaltomata; species Jaltomata sinuosa. The sequence goes on from QJPP01005211.1 coordinate 86,456, forward strand.
TGTGCCAGGGTGAATGAAGTATCTAGTACAATGTGTCTCGTGAAGTATCAACTGAATCAAATCATTAATCCTCGAAACACAAAGGCGACTATCAAACCTCAGAACCCCATCTGAATCTAGAGTAGCCCGACTGGTCTCACCCTGAGCAACCCGATCACGAAGGTCACACAACTGTTGATCCTCAAATTGACGGCTCTGAATTTGATCAATCAAAGTAGAACGAACCTCAACACTGGCGAGAACTTTGCTAGGATCCGACAAGTCAAGCCTAACCAAACGGTTAGCCAAGGACTGGATGTCCCAGGCCAACGGTCATTCTAAAACTGAAAGAGAAGCTAGGCTACCCATACTTACCGCCTTCCGGCTCAAGGCATCCGCTACCACGTTTGCCTTGCCCGGATGATACAGAATAGTGAAGTCATAGTCCTTCAGTAACTCGACCCATCTCCTCTGTCTCGAGTTCAACCCCGCTGACGTCATGAATATACTGAAGACTACG